>JAPFBL010001189.1:0-50017 GCA_026182355.1 Hermatobates lingyangjiaoensis | reverse complement strand
CACATCCCCAAGCAGGATCGGCCCGACCGCACGGAGCTTCTGGAGGCCGCCGCGACGGCCGTCGTGGCGTGCTGCCTCGACGAACGAGCGGCTGGCGCCCCGGATTCACGGTACGCCCAGGATCTGCGCTCGTGGTACGGCGCCCGCATCCGGAAGATCGCCCGCCGCACGCGCAATGCCCAGTGGAACCGCGTGCAGGAGCTGCCCGGGGTCACGGCGACGATCGGCGGTGCTTCGGCCCGGGCGCTGACGCCGGGACCGGTGGGGGGGGAGGACGCGGTCGTCCAAAGCTCCAGATCGGGGAACCGACCTGCCGCCGTCGGATCACCCGCCGCGGAGCCGGGACGCGGTCGTGCCGACCATCTGGGTCGACGCGGACCTGGGCATGACGGTGGGCAAGGCCGCGGCGCAGGTCGGCCACGGGTCGATGCTGCTGGCCGCGGTGCTCGGCACGGAGGCCTCGTGGGCGTGGGCCCGCGACGGATTCCCGCTGCGGGTGCGGGAAATCGACGGCGGCCTCGAAGCCGTGCCGGGTGCGGAAGGCGCCGACGTCGTCGTCCGCGACGCCGGTTTCACCGAAATAGCGCCCGGCGCCGCGACGGTGCTGGTCACGGGCGGGCGCTACTCGCGGCGCCAGGCGCGGTGATGTGGGCGCGGTGGTTCAGGCGCGGGCCACTTCCATCGCCTTGAGGTCCTTGCGCAGGATCTTGCCCGTCGAGGACTTCGGGATGGCCTCGAGGAACTCCACGGCGCGGACCTTCTTGTACGGGGCGACGGGCTGCTCGACGAACTCGATGACGTCGTCGGCGGTCAGGCCGGAGTCCGGCTGCGGGACGACGTAGGCCTTGGGGATCTCCTCGCCGTCGCGGCCGATGATGCCCGAGCACGCGGCGTCGGCGATGGCCGGGTGCTCCAGCAGGACGGCTTCCAGTTCGGCCGGCGCGACCTGGTAGCCCTTGTACTTGATCAGCTCCTTAAGCTTGTCGACGATGAAAACCGCCGTTGGCGTCGATCTCCGCCATGTCGCCGGTGCGCAGCCAGCCGTCGACGATGGGTCGGCGGTGGCCTCCTCGTTGTTGAGGTAGCCGAGCATGACCTGGGGGCCGCGGACCCACAGTTCGCCGGACCGCGAACGGCCTTCGGCGGGGCGGGGGATCTCGGGAGTCGTCGGCGACGTCGACGATCTTGAACTCCGTGTTGCACACCGCCGGGCCGATGGAATCCAGCGGCGAATCGTGGCCGACCCGCAGGTGCGACACCGGCGACATCTCGGTCATGCCGTAGCCCTGCGACATGACGCAGCCGAGGCGCTTCTCCACCTGCGCCGCCAGATCGGCCTGGAGGGACGCGGCGCCGGAGAGCATCGTCTGCAGCGAGGAGGTGTCGTAGGCGTCGACGGCGGGGTGCTTGGCCAGGCCGACGGCGATCGGAGGGGAGATGAACGCGAAGGTCGCCCTGTGGTCCTGGATGAGCTCCAGGAAGTCGCCGAGGTAGAACTTCGCCATCGTGTATTGGGTGGCGCGCAGGCGCAGCAGCAGGTTGAGCAGCGCGTTCATGCCGTAGATGTGGAAGAACAGCAGCGGCGTGATGGCGACGGTGTCGGAGCCGAGGATCGACGGCGTCAGGTCGACGACCTGCGCCATGTTGGCAACGAGGTTCGGTGCGAGGCATGACGCCCTTGGGCACGCCGGTGGTGCCGGAGGAGAACGGGATCACCGCGACGTCGCGCGACGGGTCGATGTCCTGTTCGGGGGCGGCGTGGCCCTCGGCGATCAGTTCGGCGATGCCGTGGACGCCGGTCAGGCCGATCACCTGGTCCTCGGAGAAGCCGGCGTTCTCGGCACCGTGGGTGCCGGCCCAGCCGATGGCGGAGGTGGTCAGGATCATCTTCGCCCCCGACGCCTTGAGCTGCTTGGCGACGTCTTCCGCGGTCGCGAGCGTGGTGACCGTCGTGACCGTCGCGTTGGCGCGGAGGATGCCGTGGAACGCCACGGCGAAGGTGGTGGAGTTCGGGCAGTGCAGGGCCACGACGTCCCCCTTGCCGATCCCGCGGTGGGCGAGCGCACCGGCGAAGGCCTCGATCATCGACTTCAGCTCGGAGTACGTGGTGGCCGCGCCGGAGTCGACGATGGCGGGCTTGTCGGCGAATTCGGGGGCGATGTCGCGGAAAATGTAATCGAAGATCGATTCGTCGGGGATGATGACGTCGGGGTTCGGGCTGCTCTGCGGCATTGTTCCTCCGTGTGGGCTCTGGTTGCGGCGTGGGCCGCGGGCGCGGACCATGTGTGATGGGTCACAATCGTCCTTGTCGGGTGATCGTAACTGAACCCCGATTCAGGAACCAGGTTTTCGGCCGGGAACGTGGCGGCGGTACGGACGGCGGTACGGACGGCGGTACGGACGGCGGCAGTGCGGTGGTGAAAGGAGAGGCGATGGCGAAGGCCGATGAGCGGCGGGCGACGATCCTCGCCGCCGCGCGGACGGTGTTCGTGCGCGACGGCTATCCCGGCGCGAAGCTGACGGTCGTGGCCGAGGAGGCCGGCTGTTCCGTCGGCACGCTGTACACGTATTTCCGCGACCGCGACGACCTGCTCGAGGCGGTCCTGCGCGGGGCCGAGGAGGAGATGCGCCACGCCCGCGCCATCCGGCGGGGAAATGGCGGAGGGGGCACGCCGGCCGAGCGGATCGCCGTGGCCAACCGCGCGTACCTGGAGGCCTACCGCCGCAATGCGCGGGTCATGGCGTTGCTGGAGCAGGTGTCGCAGGTGCATCCGGGTTTCCGGGAGTTGCGAGTGCGGCGGGCCCGCGACTTCGTCGCCCGCAATGCGCGCGCGCTGGACGTGCTTCGCGACGACGGCGCAATCGACGCCGACGTGGACGTGCCGATGATGGCCGCGGCGCTGTCGGCGATGGTCTCGCGCCTCTCCTATGCGGCGTGGGGAAACGGTTCGTACCCCGACGACGATGAAACCCTCGAGCGGATCCTGGCCACGGTCAACCGCGTCTGGTGGGCGTCGCTCGGGCTCGAGGCGCCGGAAAGCGGGGACGTGGGCGTCGAAAAGCAGTGACGGCCGGCTGCGGGCGGGTCGAACTATTCCTTCTGCGCTGAATCCACGGAAACATCGTACGAACGGTGGGGGTAGCGCAAAACGGAGTAGTTCACCTGGAATCGAAGCTCCGAAATCGCGTAATCGTCGACGCGTCGCTCGAACACGAACTCCCTGCCCGGGGGGATCACCTCCCATGATTCCACCCATGTTGCTTGGACTCCGCGATGGTTGACCGTCAAGCCATTGAGGTTTTCCGCGGTTACGTCCCCGATGGGGAATTGCCCGTCATTCCTGATGGCGATTTGATCATTGCCTTTGGCGATGATGCGGACGTCCGCTTCCTCCATGGGGATTCCTCCGTTTGATCCATGCCCCAAGGTGGTCGGCGGCAAAGGGCTCTCCGTAGATGATGAAAGAGGCCGGTCGTCCAAGTCAATCGGCATGACTGCACGCCGCGAACTCCGCCGATACCGTGGAGGGGGAAGCCACCGCGCGGCGGAGGCGGCAACGGAGAAAGGCGAGAACCAATGAACGCGGGAACCGGAACGAACCACGACGGCGACGTCACCCCCCCTACGACGAGGCCCGGCTGGCCGAGTGGCTGGACACCTTGCCCGGCGCGACCCGCGGACCCGTCCGGCTGGAGCGCCTCGGTGCGGGGCAATCGAATCTGACCTACCTGGCGCGCGATGCGGAGGGGCACGTGGTCGTCGTCAGGCGGCCCCCGATGGGCTCCCAGGCGTCGTCGGCCCATGACGTCGCCCGGGAAGGGCGCATCATGGCGGCGCTCGCCAGCACCGGCGTCCCCGTGCCCGCGATCCTGGGCGTGCGCTCCGAACCGGACGTCGCCGAAGTGCCCGTCGTGGCGATGGAACTGGTCGACGGCACCGCAGTGACCTCTCCGGTGATCGCCGAGGAGATGCCGATCCCCGCCCGCCGGGCGGTCGGGGAGGGGCTCGTCGACGCGATGGCCGCCATCCACGCCGTCGACCTGGCCGAGGTCGGGCTGGACGGGCTGGCATCGCACGACCCCTACGCGCCGCGGCAGCTGCGGCGCTGGTCGGGGCAGTGGGAGAAGACGCGGACGCGGGATTCGGCCGCGCTCGACGACCTGACCCGGCGGCTGTGGGACGGCGTGCCCGAGCAGGACGCCACCGTCCTCGTCCACGGCGACCTGCACCTGGGCAACGTCATGTGCGATCCGGAAACCGGCGAGATCAAGGCCGTCGTCGACTGGGAGCTGGCGACGCTCGGCGATCCGTTGGCTGACGTCGGCACGCTCCTGGCCTACTGGCCCGAACGCGACGGCCTGGTGCTGCCCGGGTTCGCCGCCGCCCTGGAGGAAGGGTTCCCCACCGGCGACGAACTCGCCGACCGCTACCTTGCGGCGACGGGCCGCGATCGCGCCGCCCTGGAGTACTGGCGGGTGCTGGGCCTGTGGAAGGTCGCGATCATCGCCGAGGGCGTGGTCCGCCGCGTCCGGGACATGCCCGCCAACGAAGCACCCACCGGTGCACCGACCGCCGAGATGGTCGACGGGCTGATCGCCTACGCTGGCGCCGCCGCCGACCGCGCGGGGCTGTAGGGGACGAGCCGGGAAACGGGGAAAACCCCGCCGCCGGAGGGGTGCCGGTGATAGCTTTCACCTCCGGAAGCAGTCCGGCATCATCGGCCCGAAAGGCGAAGCGACCATGCCCACCCACCACCGCGGTCATGGCAGCGCGGCACATCCCCGAAAGGCTGACCGGTGACCGACCGCCGTCGCATCGGCGGGGGCATCTGGGCCTGTCCATCGCCACGTTCATCAACCGCGCCACCGGGTTCCTCACGCTTTTCGCCGCCATCTTCTTCACCGGGACCGGCATGTCCCCCGAGACTGTGGTCCTCTCATTGTCGGTCTTGGGCGTCGCCGGCGTGTCCGGTTCGCTGCTGGGCGGACGGCTCGCCGACCGGTTCGGCAAAACCGCGGTGCTGGTGGCCAGTTCCCTGGTCAACGCCGGTCTGTTCGCGGTACTCGCCATCATCGACCATTCCCTGACCTGGTGGGTCGTGGGTATCGCGGCCATGAGCGCGTTGGCGTCGCAAGTCTTCTATGGCCCGTCGATGGCGGTGGTGGCGGAGTCGTCCGAGGGACGCGATCGGGTCACCAGGTTCGCTTTCTACCGGATCTTCATCAACGTGGGCGCCATCGTCGCCCCGGCGCTCGTCGGCTTTCTGGGGAGGGACCGGTTCGACATGCTGTTCTGGTTCTCCGCGATCGGCTCGGTGCTGGTGCCGTTGATCTTGCTCGCGGGGATCCGGTCGCGGCGCCCGGACGCCGCCGGAGTCGAATCGGCCGAGGCCACCGCCGGGCAAGGCGACGGCGAGCCCTCTGCGCCCACCCCACGACGGCGCGCGGCACATTTCCTCGTTTACGTGGCCATGGGCCTGGCCATGGTGGTGTATGCGCAGCACCAGAGCGCGGTGCCGCTGCGCCTGGAGTCCGAGCCGAATGGCGTGCGGCTCTACGCCCTGCTGCTGATCATCAATCCGGTGCTCGTCATCGCCGTCGAGTACCCGCTGAGCCACTTCACCAAACGCATGCCCGCGAACATCGCGCTCGCCCTCGGGACCACCATCATGGGCGCCGGCGTCGCCATGGCGGTGGGTTTCGCCGAGGTTCGCCCGCTCGTCATCCTCGGTTGGGTTCTGTTCTCGCTGGGCGAGTGCATCTTCGCGCCCATGTCCAACACCCACGTCGCCGAGCTGTCCCCGAAGGCCGCGCAGTCCCGATCCCAGGGGGCGCCTGGCCGCATTTCAGGCGGTGGGAATCGCGATGGGACCGGGGCTCGGCAGCTGGATGCTCCTCGTCCTCGGCGGTGCCGCGTGGAGCGGCTTCCTGGCCATGACCGTCGTCTGCGCCGCACTCGTCCTCGCCGCGCATGCGGCATATGCCGGCGCGAAAAGGAATCTCAATCCCGGCGTCGCCCACTGAGCCCACAGGGGCGGTAGTCCACGACGCCGGGTGGTCGCCCCGCGCATCCTGCGTGCTCAACCCACCCCGAATGCGCAGTCCCACCCGTTACAGGGGGTGGGACTGCGCATTCGGGGTGGGTTTGCGTCAGGGGGGCGGGAGGCGCATCAGCCGGCGTTCGCTGAGGGCACTGACCGGGTCGACGGAGGGTGCGGTGCTTCCGGTGCCGCGATTCCCCGGCGCCGGGCCCCAACACCTAATTCCCGTACCTCTGCGCCACCAGGCGTTCCAGCGCCTTCCGGGCGACGGCCCCGTCGGTGGTGCGCCAGAACGGCGGCATGGAGGCGGCGATCCAGGTTCCGTAGCGGGCCGTCGCCAAGCGGGGGTCCAGGACCGCGACGACCCCGCGGTCATCGACGGACCGCAGCAACCGCCCCGCGCCCTGCGCCATCAGCAGGGCGGCGTGGGTGGCGGAGACCTCCATGAAGCCGCTGCGGCCGGCCCGATTCGCCGCATCCGACCGGGCGGACAGCAGCGGGTCATCCGGGCGGGGGAACGGGATGCGGTCGATGACCACCAGCGACAGCGCCGGGCCGGGCACGTCGACGCCCTGCCATAGCGTCAGCGTGCCGAACAGGCACGAATTCTCCGACGCCGCGAACTGCTCGACCAGGTTGCCGATCGCATCGTCGCCCTGGCACAGCACGTCGAAGGGCACCCGCTTGCGCATCTCCTCCGCCGCCGCCTCGGCCCCGCGCCGCGACGAGAACAGGCCCAGCGTGCGGCCGCCGGCGGCGGTGATCAGCGCCTGCAGCTCGTCCATCACCTTCGGGTCCGTGCCATCGCGGCCGGGCTTCGGCAGGTGCCTGGCGACGTACAAGATGCCGGACTTCGCCGGATCGAACGGCGTGCCGACGTCCATGCCGTCCCAATTGCCCTTCGGCAGACCCCACGTGGCGGCCATCGCGTCGAATCGGCCTCCCAACGCCAGCGTCGCCGACGTCAGCACCACGGTGTTCTCGCCGAAAAGCCGGTCGCGCAGCAGGTCCGACACCGTCAGCGGCGCCACGCACAGGGCGCGGCGGTCGGTCATCCACACCACGTCGCCGTCATCCCGCGCGAGCATCCGCACTGCGGCATCGTGCATGTTCTCCAACGCCGCGCGGACGGTCTGGCGCTCGGTGGCGTCGCCCTCCTGGCCCGTGGCCAGCGCCGTCTGCGTCTTCCACAGCGCGTCGCGCAGGGCGGTCAGGGGAACGCCCGCTTCCGGGGGAATGTCGTCCCACCTGCCCACGCCGTCGTCGCCAAGCGAAATCAGCGCCTCCTGCAGCATCCCCGCCGCATCCTCGAGGTCCGCCGCCTCCTCCGCCGCGCCGACCTTCTTCGCCCGCTTCGCGGTCAGGGTGATGCCCGTGGCCGTGAGCTCCTCCGTGGCCACCGACGTGATGCGCCCATCGAGCTCGTGGGCCTCGTCGACGATGACGTACTCGTGCTCCGGCAGGATCATCGCGTCCGACATCGCGTCGATGGCCAGCAGCGCGTGGTTGGTCACCACCACGTCGACGTCGGCGGCGCGGGCCTTGGCGGCCTCGGCGAAACAGGACTCGCCCATCGGGCACTTCATCGCCCCGACGCACTCGCGCGAGGTCACCGACACCTGGCGCCACGCCATGTCGGACACGCCGCGGTCGAGGCTGTCGCGGTCGCCGTCCTCGGTCTCGTTCGCCCATTCGCGCAGCTTGAGCACCTGCGCCGCGGTGCGCGACAGGGAGGACGGGTCGATGAGGGCGCCGGTGTCGCCGGCGCCGGCGCCGGCACCGCCACCGTCGTCCAGCGGCACCTCGGCCACCTTGTTCCGGCACAGGTAGTTGTTGCGGCCCTTGAGGATGGCGAACGTCGGCCGCCGCGACACGTGCGGCTCCAGGGCATCGGCCAGGCGCGGCAGGTCGCGCTCGACCAGCTGGCGCTGCAGCGCAATGGTGGCCGTCGACACGACCACCGCCCGGCCGTCCTCCATCGCCCGCACGATCGCGGGACCAGGTACGCCAGCGACTTGCCGGTGCCGGTGCCCGCCTGGACGGCCAGGTGGGGGCCGGACTCCATCGCCCCGTGCACCGCGCGGGCCATCTTCACCTGCCCGGCGCGCTCCGTGCCGCCGAGCGCGGCGACGGCATGGCCGAGCAGTTCCTTGACGCGGTTGGCCCCGTCCGCCGGGTCAGACACCGGCGAAGCGGACGTTGATGACGGGTTCGTCGCGCGACAGCGCCAGGCCCTCCCACGGCAGCGAGATCAGTGCGCGGGCCAGGTGGCCGCGGCCGTCCTCCAGGGTGGGCAGGTCGTCGGAAAGCTCGCCGCCGCGCATCATCGGGATGGTCAGGCCGACGGCCTCGAGCGTGCCGGTGTCGGGGACGCCGGTGCCCAGGGGTAGGCGATTTCCTCCACGGCGGTGCCCGAACGCCGGCACGCGCGCACCGCGGCCTTCGCGCCGCCGTGGCTCTTCTTGTCCCGCGAACGCTTGGCGACGGGCACGCCGTCGACCTCCACCAGCTTGTACACGAGTCCCGCCGTGGGAGCCCCGGACCCGGTGACCACCGACGTGCCCACGCCGTAGGCGTCGACGGGCTCGGCGCGCAGGGCGGCGATGGCGAATTCGTCGAGGTCGGAGGACACCACGATGCGGGTGTTGTGGGCGCCCAGGCCGTCGAGCTGCTGGCGCACCTGGCGGGCCAGCACGCCCAGGTCGCCGGAGTCGATGCGCACGGCGCCGAGCTCCGGGCCGGCGACCTCGATGGCGGTGGCGACGCCGGCGGTGATGTCGTAGGTGTCCACCAGCAGCGTGGTGTCCAGGCCCAGGGTCTCCACCTGGGCGCGGAAGGCGCCGGCCTCGTCCGGGGTGCCGTCGGGGTTGGTGTGCAGCAGCGTCCACGAGTGGGCGGCGGTGCCCGACGCCGGGATGCCGTAGCGGGCGGCGGCCTCCAGGTTCGACGTCGCGGTGAATCCGGCCAGGTAGGAGACGCGGGCGGCGGTGACCGCGGCATCTTCGTGGGTGCGGCGCGAGCCCATCTCGATGATCGGCCGCCCGCCGGCGGCGGTGACCATGCGGGCGGCCGCCGACGCGATGGCGGAGTCGGCGTTGAGGATCGACAGGATCACCGTCTCCAGGATCACGCACTCGGCGAAGGTGCCGCGCACGGTGAGAATCGGCGACGCGGGGAAGTACAGCTCGCCCTCGCGGTAGCCGTCGATGTCGCCGGTGAAGCGGTAGTCCCGCAGGTACTCCAGCGTCGCGTCGTCGAGGAAGTCGAGCGACGCCAGCAGCTCGTCGGTGAACCGGAACCGCGAGATGGCGTCGAGCACGCGGGCGGTGCCCGCGACCACGCCGTAGCGGCGCTCGTTGGGCAGCCGGCGGCCGAAGACCTCGAACGCGCATCGCCGGTCCGCCGTGCCGTCGCGCAGCGACGCCTGGAGCATCGTCAGCTCGTACTTGTCGGTGAGCAGGGCGGTCGACTCGGTGTCGTGGGGCGTCGGATTCGTCACCCCGCCGAGTCTAGTCCGGTGCGCGGCCGGGGTGGCCCGGTGCACGGGATCGCCCGCGTCGTTATCCTTGGGCGCATGACCATGCCAGCCGCCACCCCGATGGGCGTCATCGACGCCGAGACCGTGACCGAGTCCAATCGGCCATGGCAGTGCATCGTGTGGGACGACCCGGTCAACTCCATGAGTTACGTGACCTACGTGTTCCAGATGCTGTTCGGAATGGACCGCAAGAAGGCCCACGAGCTGATGCTCAAGGTGCACAACGAGGGCAAGGCCGTCGTGTCGTCGGGGGAGCGGGACAAGGTGGAGGCGGACGTGAAGAAGCTGCACAAGGCGGGCCTGTGGGCCACCATGCAGCAGGCCGATTGATCGGCGCGCGTCCCATTCAGTCGACAAGAGGAGAGAGCCCATGCGCCCCTGGAAGAGGAAGCGGGGGATGCTGCGAGGCGGCGCCCGGTACGTCACGGTCCTGGAGCCAGCGGAGCGAGCGCTGCTGGGGGAGTTGTCCGCCACAGTCGCCGACGCCCTGATCGGGCGGGCGCAGTCGGCGCCGAAGGATGAGCTGTCGGAGCTGACGGGCATGCCGTCGGGGCATGCGGAGGCGCCGGAGGATCCGCGCCTGGCGCGCCTGCTGCCGGATTTCGCCGCCGAGGGCGACGAGTCGGTGGAGGGCGAGAACCGGCTGATGCGCCAGTTGCACGAGTCGGATATCGTCAAGGGCAAGCTGACGGACCTGCGGGCGATCATCGAGGCGCTGGAGCCGGCGGACAACGGCCAGGTGTCGTTGACCGAGGAGCAGGCGAACCAGTGGATCGCGGCGATCAACAGCCTGCGCCTGTACCTGCACGCCGCGCTGGAGCGGCATGACGGGCCGATCTCCAAGGCGGAGGAGACCGACGCGATGTACCAGTGGCTCAGCTACAACCAGGAGTCCCTGGTGCAGGAGCTGATGCGCGAATGACCGGCGGCGCCGTCCACGTGGCGTCGGCGTCCTTCGGGGGACGCTTGACGACGGGCCCGGCTGCGTCGCCGTCCCGCCTGCCCGGCATTTCGGTCGGGCATGCCTCCGCCGCGGACACCGGCGTGACGGTCATAGCCTGCCCGGATGGCGCGGTGGCGGCCGTGGACGTGCGCGGCGGCGGCCCGGGGACGCGGGAGACCGATCTGCTGGAGCCGCGGAACACCGTGCGGGAAGCCCACGCCATCGTGTTGGCGGGCGGGTCGGCCTTCGGGCTGGCCGCCGCCGACGGCGTGATGCGCGGCCTGGCCGGGCGCGGGTGCGGCTTCGGCGTGACGGAGGAGTTCCCCGACGTCCGAGTGCCCATCGTGCCCGCGGCCGTCATCTTCGACCTGCTGCTCGGCGAGCGCGACGTCCCCGACGCGAAGCTCGGCGAGAAGGCCCTGGCGGCGGCGCTGGACGGCGACGGCGAACCCGCCCCGTCCGGCTGCGTCGGCGCGGGCACCGGCGCAATGGCCGGCGCGATCAAGGGCGGGGTCGGCCAGGCGTCGATCGCGCTCGCGGAGGGTTCGACGGTGGCCGCGCTGGTCGTGGCCAACCCGATGGGCGCCGTCGCCGGGCCCGACGGGAGGCTGTGGTCCGATCCCGGGCGCGGCGCCATCCCGGCACCGGCGCTGGAAGCCATCGGCCAGAAGTTCCTGGGGCTTACCAAGGTGCCGGTGCCCGGCGGCCCCGGCGACGGCGGCGGCGCCCTGAACACCACCATCGGCTGCATCGTCACCGACGCCGCGCTGACCCAGGACCAGGCCCAGCGCCTGGCCATGGCCGGCCACGACGGCATGGCGCGGGCCATCCGCCCCTCGCATCTGCCGATGGACGGCGACACCCTCTTCTGCCTGGCCACGGGAACGTTCCCCGGCGCCGGCGCGTTGGAGGGTGCAGGGGATCCGGCCGGGACGTCGTCAAGCGATCCCGTCGACCCCGCGACCCTGGCCCTGCTGGCCGCCGCCGCGGCCGACGCGGTGGAGCACGCCATCGTCGACGCCGTAGTCTCGGCCGAGTCGCGCGCGGGAGTACCCGCGTTCGGCGAACTCGCCGAGACCGCCACCGAACCCGAGAGGACCCGACGACAGTGACCATGCAGCCCGGACCACGGGGGCGACGCCCCGGCACCGACGCACTGGGCGCGGGATACGGCACCGCCGTCGCGCCGAAGACCTCCGACGGCGGCATCCGCTCCGCCCTCGGCGCAGGCATCGGCTTCACGGTGCTGACGTGGGTGGTCTTCTTCTTCAACAAGATCTTCTTCCTCGGCGAGCTCAACCAGTCGCTCGGGCTGCGCCCGCTGGACACCCACGGGCTGTGGGGCATCCTCTTCGCCCCGGTGCTCCACGGCGACCTCGAGCACCTCATGGCCAACACGCTGCCCGCCGCCCTGTTCGCCGCGCTGATCGCGTTCACCTCCAAGCGGCTGTGGTTCCAGGTCACGGCGATCGTCATGCTCGTGTCCGGCGTGGGTACGTGGTTCATCGGCGGCGTCGGCACCGCCCACGTCGGCGCGTCCGGCCTCGTCTACGGGTCGCTGGCGTTCCTCATCGTCCGCGGCTTCTACAACCGCGCGCCGGGCCAGATCCTGCTGGGCATGATCCTCGGCTTCGGCTACTCCGGCCTGCTCTGGGGCGTGTTCCCGACGCAGATGGGCGTGAGCTGGCAGATGCACCTCTTCGGCGCCATCGGCGGCATCATCGCGGCCTCGATGCTCAAACGCGGCAAGGCGACCGCCAAATGATCGACGGCGACGCCAACCAGCTGGAGATCGACCGCACCGCGCCGATCGGGGTCTTCGACTCCGGCGTCGGCGGCCTGACGGTGGCGCGCGCCATCGTCGACCAGCTGCCGCACGAATCGATGATCTACGTCGGCGACACCGCCAACGGCCCCTACGGCCCGCTGCGCATCGCCGAGGTGCGGCGGCACGCCGAGGCCATCGCCGACGACCTGGTCGCCCGCGGCTGCAAGATGATCGTCATCGCCTGCAACACCGCCTCCGCCGCCTTCCTGCGCGACGCCCGCGAGCGGTACCCCGTCCCCGTCGTCGAGGTGATCCTGCCCGCCGTGCGCAGGGCGGTGTCCGCCACGCGCAACGGCAGGGTCGGCGTCATCGGCACCGCCGCCACCATCCGCTCCCGTGCCTACCAGGACCTCTTCGACGCCGTGCCCGGCGTCGACGTCTCCGCCGCCGACTGCCCCCGGTTCGTCGACTTCGTCGAGCGGGGCATCACCTCCGGCCGCCAGATCCTCGGCCTGGCCGAGGGGTACCTCGCCCCGCTGCAGGCCGACGGCGTGGACACGCTCGTCCTCGGCTGCACCCACTACCCGCTGCTGTCCGGCGTCGTGCAGCTGGCCATGGGGGAGGACGTCACCCTGGTGTCCTCCGCCGAGGAGACCGCCAAGGACGTGCTGCGGACCCTCACCAAACTGGATCTGCTCGCCGACCCCGAAACCGACCCGCCGCCGACGCGGGTCTTCGAATCGACCGGCGACCCGGCGATGTTCCAGAAGCTCGCGGCCCGCTTCCTCGGCCCCGCCATCACCGACGTCAGCCCGCACGGCACCGACGTCAGCCCGCACGTCGCGCGCTAATCCGGCCCTCCGGCGGAGGGTCGACATGCCCGATGCGAGGGTGCCGTGGCATTGTGGGGTCATGAAAGTGACGGTTCTGGGATGCACGGGGAGCATGTGCGGACCCGATGCGGCCGCCTCCGGGTACCTGGTCGAATCCGATGAAGGCGCGTTCGTCATGGACTTCGGCCCGGGTGTGCTGGGGCAGCTCCAGAGGTACCGCGACCCGGCCGAGCTGGACATCGTGCTGTCGCACCTGCACGCCGACCACTGCCTGGACATCCCCGGGCTGCTGGTGTGGCGCCGCTTCCACCCGACCGCCCCGTCGACCCGCCGCAACCTGCTGTGGGGGCCGGCCGACTCCGCTGACCGACTGGGGCACGCGTCCGCCGAGACGGGCGACGGCTTCGACGACCTGGGCGACACCTTCGACATCCGCGTCATCGAGGGGCACACCCCGTTCGAGGTGGCCGGGCTGACCGTCGAGGCATTCCCCATGGTCCCACCCCATCGAGGCGTGGGGATTCCGCATCACGGGCCCGGACGGGACCGTCGCCTACACCGGCGACACCGGCTGGACCGACGCGGTCGTGGACCTCGCCCGGGACGTCGACGTCTTCATCTGCGAGGCGACGTGGTGCGGCGACACGGAGGACAAGCCCGCCGACATGCACATGTCGGGCGCCGAAGCCGGCCGCGCCGCGGCGCTGGCGGGGGCGAAGAAGCTGGTGCTCACGCACATCCCGCCCTACGGCGACCCCGACGGCGCCCTCGCCGCCGCCCGCGCCGAGTTCGACGGGCCGGTCGAGCTGGCCCGCCCCGGGATGGTGCTCGCACCGTAGGCCGGTACCGTTGGGGCCATGACTTCTGATTTCACCCGCGCCGACGGTCGCGCTGGCGACGAGATGCGCAAGGTTTCCATCACCCGCGGCTTCACCGACAACCCCGCCGGTTCGGTGCTGGTCTGCTTCGGCAACACCCGCGTGATCTGCACCGCGTCCGTTGAGCAGTCCGTGCCCCGTTTCAAGCGCGATTCGGGCGAGGGCTGGCTGACCGCCGAGTACTCGATGCTCCCGGCGGCCACCCACGAGCGCATGCCCCGCGAGTCGATGCGCGGCAAGGTCAAGGGCCGCACGCACGAGATCTCCCGCCTGGTCGGCCGCGCCCTGCGCGCCGCCGTGGACCTGGGCCAGCTCGGCGAGAACACCATCAACATCGACTGCGACGTGCTCCAGGCCGACGGCGGCACCCGCACCGCCGCGATCACCGGCGCCTACGTCGCCCTGGCCGACGCCCTGACGTACCTGCACGCCGCCGGCGCCGTGCCCGGTGCGCCGTTGAAGGCGCCCGTCGCCGCCGTGTCGGTGGGCGTCATCGACGGCAACGTCTGCCTGGACCTGCCCTACGAGGAGGACTCCCGCGCCGACGTCGACCTCAACGTCGTCATGACCGCCGAGGGCGAGTACGTGGAGATCCAGGGCACCGGCGAGGCCGCCACCTTCGGCCGCGGCGAGCTCGACGCCATGCTCGACGTCGCGGACAAGGGCCTGCGCGAGCTCATCCAGCTGCAGCAGGAGGTCCTGCGCGCGCCGTACCCGGGGGAGCTTCCCGACGGCCGCGTCCGCGTCTGATCCGCCCCGGGGGACGCCGCGCTGCGGGCGGTACGTGACGTGAAGCCCGCATGGTGGAAAACTGGGGGGTGGACGACGCAACGACCGTCGCGTCGGCGGCGCCACCCGCCGCCGGGAATCCGACCACGGGAAGGGGAACGGCGATGAAACTACTGGTCGCCACCCGCAACAAGAAGAAGCTGGGCGAGCTCGCCCGGCTGCTCGAGGGAGCCGGCGTCGAAGGCGTCGAGCTGCTGTCCATCGACGACGTCGACGAATACCCCGAACGGCCCGAGGACGGCCGCACCTTCGAGGCCAACGCCCTCATCAAGGCCAACGACGGCGCCGACGCCACGGGACTTCCCTGCCTGGCCGACGATTCCGGACTGTCCGTCGACGAACTCAACGGAATGCCCGGCGTGCTCTCCGCCCGCTGGTCCGGCGGCCACGGCGACGACGAGGCGAACAACACGCTGCTGCTCGGCCAGCTGCGCGACATCCCGGAGAACCGCCGCGGCGCGTCCTTCGTGTCCTCCGTCGTGCTGGTCGTCCCCGGCGCCGGCGAGGTCGGCGACGGCGTCGCCCCCGACTCCGGCGACGGCGACCTGGTCCTGTCCTTCCACGGCGAATGGCGCGGCCGCGTGCTCACCGAACCGCGCGGCGACGGTGGCTTCGGCTACGACCCGCTGTTCGTCCCCCGCGAAGAGGACTCCCGCGTCAAGGTCGGCCGCGACCTCGACGTCGCCGGCGACGAGCCCCGCACCGCGGCGGAGCTGCCGCCGGAGGAAAAGGACGCCATCAGCCACCGCGGCCGCGCGCTGCGCCAGCTCGTTCCCGAGCTCGCCCGCCTGGTGAAGACCATGCGCTGACCGCCGCGGCACCACCCACGCCGCGACAGCGCCCCTCGACGAAAAACCGGCGCCCCGCATTTCCCGAACGGAAAATGCGGGGCGCCGGCCGTCGCAAAGCGAAAGCTAGGCCAAGTTGAACTCGGCCTCGACCTCGTCGCGGCGCTTGCGCTCCACGATGAACGACAGGAACGGCACGACGCCGCCCAGCGCCGTGATGATCCACTTGCCCGGCGACCACCGGGCCTTCGTGCCCAGGTTCACGATGGCGATGAGGAACGCCATGTACGCGAAACCATGCGCCTGCGCCACGAAGAAGAACCACGACGGGGCCTCCTGGCCCTCCGGCATGATCACGTACTTGTAGATCATCTCCGCCACCAGCACCAGCAGCATCACGCCGGTGATGTACGCGGTGATGGAAAACGCCTTCAGCGCGGTCCGGACCCGCTTCTGGCGGTTGGGGTGAATGGCGCGGCCATCGGTGGCGGGGGCGGTGTCCGGCCGGACCCCGCCCTGCTGCGTCTCCTGCGCCTGATTCGGGTTGGTCACTGCTTCTCCTCGTCGAGGGTGACGTCGTTGTCGTCTGCGGTGTTGTCGTCTGCGGTCGTCTCACCGGCGCGGAGATGGGGCGGTTCGGCAGGAAATCCTCGGGGATCTCCGTCATGTCGCCATCGCGGACGGTGACGCCCGCTTCCTCGTTGCCCTCGAACTTCTCGCGCTCGTACTGCATGTACTTGCGGTACGCCCAGATGAAGAAGATGCCGAAAGCCGGCCACTGCAGCGCATACCCCAGATTCTGGAAGGAACTGGTGGTGTTCCAGCGGCTGAGCTGCCAATAGGCCAGCGCCAGCGTGGCGACGACCGCCGCAATCAGGAAAACCAGCTGTATGATGCGCGTGCGCCGCTTGAACGGGCCATGCGCCGCCGACCCCGAGGGGCCGGAGGAGCGCCCGTCGGGCTGCCGCTGGGACTTCTGCCTGGTGGATGACACGCTCACCACCCTAACCCGTTAAGATTGGCGAAGCCCGCGGCACCCCGCGGCAAACCCCCTCGGGGGATCGGCGGGGACCGGGCGGGCGCCCGTGGCGGAACTGGCAGACGCGCAGGATTTAGGTTCCTGTGCCCTAGGGCGTGGGGGTTCAAGTCCCCCCGGGCGCACTTGTCCGGGTTTTCCGGGCGAGGGGGAAGACCGGTACGGGGGACGGCGGGTCGAGGGGGTCAGCGGGGGAGCGGCACCGAGAATTCTCCCGGGGGCCATCCTGCGTTAATGCCTGCTTAAAGCGGCATTCATCCCCGCGAGGCACAGTGCCCCGGTGGTCCCCGCGTCACCGGCATCCATCCATACGGCGGCACCAGCGGACTGCGCCGAACCCCCGGAAACGGCGCCCACCCGCCCGAGGTCGCCGACACGGTACGAGGAGTCGGACTTCCCATGTCGACCAAAACCGCAATTCAAATGGAGCCCACCGGCGTCAAGCGCGGTGGGGACCTCCCCTGGCACCTGGCCTTCGGTGCGCTGCTGGGCATCACCCTCATCGTCTTCATCCTGTGGTCCCGCGGCTACGTCGGGGGCACCGACAACATCATCATCCTGACCACCGCGATCATCTTCGCGGTGTTCATGGCCTTCAACATCGGCGGCAACGACGTCGCGAACTCCTTCGGCACGTCCGTCGGCGCCGGCACGCTGACCATGAAGCAGGCGCTCATCGTCGCCGCGATCTTCGAGGTCTCCGGCGCCGTCCTCGCCGGCGGCGAAGTCACCGACACCGTCCGCTCCGGCATCGTCGACCTCGGTTCCATCAACCTGCTGCCCATGGACTTCGTGTTCATCATGATGGCCTCGCTGCTCGGCGCGGCGCTGTGGCTGCTCGTCGCCACCCGCATGGGCTGGCCCGTGTCGACGACGCACTCGATCGTCGGCGGCATCGTCGGCGGCGCGCTGTCCCTCGGCTTCGTCACCGGCACCGGCGGCTGGGAAATGGTCCAGTGGGACCAGATCGGCCAGATCGCCATTTCCTGGGTGCTGTCGCCGGTCCTCGGCGGCCTGGTCGCCTGGCTGCTGTTCCGGGCGATCAAGGACAACATCCTGGTGTACAACGAGCGCGCCGATCAGTCGCTGCGCCGGCTGAAGACCAGGCGCGCCGAGGTGCGCAACGAGCAGAAGCGCGCCTTCGAGCGCCTCGACGAGCTCCAGCGCATCTCCTACACCAACGCCATGGTCCGCGACGCCGAGATCGTGTCCACGCACGACTACACCCCGGATGACCTGGAGTCTGACTACTACCGCAAGCTCGAGGAGCTCAACCAGGAGGCCGAGAAGGTCCACGCGCACAAGGCGCTGGAGACCTGGGTGCCGCTGCTGGCCTCCTTCGGTTCGGTGGTCATCGGTTCGATGATGCTGTTCAAGGGGCTGTCGAACCTGGAGCTCAACCTCAGCGCCCTGGGCAACGGCCTCATTCTCGCGATGATCGCCGCCGTGGTGTGGATGTCCGTGTTCATCTTCGCCAAGACCCTGAAGAAGCACGCGCTGTCCAAGTCGACCTTCCTGTTGTTCAGCTGGATGCAGGTGTTCACCGCCTCGGCGTTCGCGTTCTCGCACGGCTCAAATGACATCGCCAATGCCATCGGCCCGTTCGTGGCGGTGCTCGACGTGCTGAAGACCAACCAGATCAACAGCGAATCCGCCGTCCCGATGGCCGTGATGGTGGCCATGGGCGTCGCCCTGATCTCCGGACTGTGGTTCATCGGCCGCTACGTCATCCAGACCGTCGGCCACGGCCTGACCGAGATGCACCCGGCCTCCGGCTTCTCCGCCGAGCTCGCCGCCGCGGGCGTCGTCATGGGCGCCTCGCTGCTGGGCCTGCCGGTCTCGTCGACGCACATCCTCATCGGCGCCGTCCTCGGCGTCGGCATCGTGAACAAGGCCGCCAACTGGAACCTGATGAAGCCCATCGCCACCGCCTGGGTCATCACGCTCCCCGCGGCCGCCGCGATCTCGGCCGTCGGCGTGCTCATCCTCCGTGCCGTGTTCGGCTGACCCTCCGCCGGTCCGCGGCGGGCCCGTCGTTCCCGTCACCGGGGGACGGCGGGCCCGTTGCTTTGCGACGGTAGGATCCGGGCCATGAGCATCTCCATGCACATCGACGAATACATGGCGCGGCGCGGGATCACGCCCGACGACACCGTCGTGGTGGATGACCCATGCGCCGTGTTCGACGGCGCGGTCGAGAAGACCGACGGGGAACCGGCCAAGCTCGACGAGGCCGCCGAGGCGGTCCGGGACCTGCTCGGCTGAGCCTCTCCGGCCGGCCGCCGGCGCCGTCCTCCGTTACCGTGCCGTGCCCATCCCGCCGCCGCTCCGTTATGTGAGCGCCATCCGCCCGTGATCTTGGGGAGGATTTTGTCGTTTTCGGCCGTTTTCGAGCCCTCCCCGTTGCCGAATCAGTGTGACCTTCGTCACTTCTCCGGGTCCCTTTCCGCAGTCGCCACGGCTGCTCCCGGTGGCCCATGGATGGCGTGGGGGAGCGGCCGATGAGTTTCTTCACGTGTCAAACATGCACGTCGCGACGATGAACTTGGCATCGTTTACGCCGTTGTGCCGCAACTTTGCAGGGTTTCACCGAAGTTATGGGATCGGTTGCAAACCCGTGCGAAGGCCGTCGTCAAGCCAGAAACATGAGAAACCCTCACGAATCTTGTGGCATATTTGTCGGGCGAACCAACTTCGCGGGCATTCGCATGTCCATGCCCGCGGATCCCAAGTCTGAACAAGGAGCCCACCGCGTGACCCCCAACCAGAAGCCGGAGCACCGCACCGCCGCGGACGCGTTGTCCATCTTCCGCTCGCGCCCCACCGCCGACGAAACGTCGCGCCGCGTCGAGCCCACGCTGTCCCAGCGGCTGGGCGGGGGCGAGAAGCTCGCCCTCAGCTTCTCCGGGCAGGGTTACCCCTGGCTCGAGACCCTGACCACCTGCGCCGCCGCCGGCGTCGACGGTCGCGTCCGCGAGCTCGTGGCGAAGGCGGAGGAGCGCCTCGCGCCGATCGCCGACCGACTCGCCGGCCAGCGCCCCGACGGCTTCACCCCCTTCGAATGGGCCGAGAAGGCCGGCGCCGCCCGCGCCGCCGAGTCCAGCCCCGTCGCCGACGCCGACGCGCTCGACTCCGACGCCCAGAAGAAGGCACAGAAGAAGGCCCCGGTCTCCGTCGCCGGCCTGCCCGACCTGAACGCCCCCGCCGTCTCCGTGCCGGGCATCCTCATCTCGCAGATCGCCGTGCTCGACCTGCTCGCCGCCCAGGGCGTCGACGTGTCCGCCCATGTCGCGGCCATCGGCCACTCCCAGGGCGTCCTCGGCGTCGACGCCGTGCGGAACCCCGACCGCGCCGCCGACGTCGTCGCGCTCGCCGAGATCATCGGCGTCACCGTCGCCCGCCAGGGCCGCGTCACCGGCATGACCTCCCGCCCCGCGCCCGGCAACGGCGCCGCGTCGCACCCGATGATGATCGTCTCGGGCGTCCGCCCCGACCTGGTCACCCCGCACCTCGCCGGCCATGCGGTCGTCGGCCTGCGCAACGGCCGCACCATGTGCGTCGTCGTCGGCACGCCCGCCGACCTCCGCGCCACCGAGGCCAACCTGGAGAGCGCCGCGGCGAAGGACGCCGCCGAGCTGAGCGCCAAGAAGCGCGGCGGCGCGCCGTTCGCCCCGACCTGCTCCCCGCTGCCGGTCGGCGCCGGCTTCCACCACCCGGACATGGCCGCCGGCGTGGAGGAGACCATCGAGCTCGCCGCCGCCGCGGGCATCGACGAGGCCTTCGCTCGCCCGATCGCCGAGCACGTGCTCACCGCCGTCATCGACTGGCCCGCCGATGTCGCCTCCGCCGTCGAGGCCGGCGCCGACTGGATCATCGAGGTCGGCCCCGGCGCCGGCGTGGCGCCGCTGACCCGCGAGCTGCTCGCCGGCACCGGCGTCGGCGTCGTCACCGCCGCCGTCGACCAGGGCCAGGCCGAGCTGTTCGAGCCGGGCTCCGCCCCCGCCGCCCCGCAGTCGTGGGACGCCCACGCCCCGCGCCTGGTCACCCGCGACGGCCGCGCCCGCGTGGAGACCAAGTTCACCGAGGCCACCGGCCGCTCGCCGATCATCCTGGGCGGCATGACGCCGACCACCGTCGACCCGGCGATCGTCGCCGCCGCGGCCAACGCCGGCTTCTGGGCCGAGCTGGCCGGCGGCGGCCAGGTCACCCCGGAGATCTTCAACCGTAACGTCTCGCGCCTGCACGAGCTCCTCGACGAGGGCGCGTCGGCGCAGTTCAACACCATGTTCCTTGACCCGTACCTGTGGGGCATGCACATCGGCTCGCGCCGCCTGGTGCAGCGCGCCGTGGCCGCGGGCCGCCCGATCGACGGCGTCACCGTCTCCGCCGGCATCCCCGAGGTCGACGAGGCCGTCGCCCTGGTGCGCGAGCTGCGCGCCGGCGGCATCCCGCACGTGTCCTTCAAGCCGGGCACCGTCAAGCAGATCAAGTCCGTCCTGGCCATCGCCGACGCCCTGGCCGCAGACGACGAGCTGTCGGACGTCCCGGTCATCATCCAGGTCGAGGGCGGCCGCGCCGGCGGCCACCACTCGTGGGAGGAGCTCGACGACCTCCTGACCGCCACCTACGCCGACATCCGCGCGCGCGGCAACGCCGTGCTGGCCGTCGGCGGCGGCATCGGCCGCCCGGAGCAGGCCGCCGAGTACCTTCTGGGCCGCTGGTCCGAGAAGCACGGTTACCCGGCCATGCCGGTCGACGCGATCATCATCGGCACCGCCGCGATGGCCGCCAAGGAGTCCACCGCCTCCGCCGGCGTCAAGAAGATGCTGGTCGACACCAAGGGCACCGATGCCTGGGTGCCGGCCGGCGGCGCCGAGGAGGGCATGGCCTCCGGCCGCTCGCAGCTGGGCGCGGACATCCACGAGATCGACAACGCCGCCGCCCGCGCGGGCCGCCTGCTCGACGAGGTCGCCAACGACGCCGACGCCGTCGCCGCCCGCCGCGACGAGATCATCGCCGCCATCGACGGCACCGCGAAGCCGTACTTCGGCGACGTCGCCGAGATGACCTACCTTGAGGTCCTGGACCGCTACCTCGAGCTGGCCGCGCCGGAGGGCGAGTTCCTCGACCCGTCGTGGGCCGCCCGCTTCGACGTGATCCTCGACCGTTTCGAGGCCCGCCTGGCCGACGCCGATTCCGGCGAGTTCGAGTCCGTGCGCACCGGTTCCTCGGTGGGCGAGAGCGCCGTGTCCGGTGCCGCCACCGTGGCGCTGCTGGCCGAGGCGTACGACCTCGACGTCCGCCTGCACCCGGCCGATGCCGAGCACTTCCTGTCCGAGGCGTGCCGCACGCCGGGCAAGCCGGTGAACTTCGTGCCGGTCATCGACGCCGAGGTGCGCCGCTGGTGGCGCTCCGACTCGCTGTGGCAGGCCCACGACGAGCGCTACGACGCCGACGGCGTCTGCATCATCCCGGGCACCGCCGCCGTCGCGGGCATCACCGCCGCCGACGTCCCGGTCGCCGAGATCCTCGGTTCCTTCGAGGAGGCCGCCGCCGACGAGCTGGCCGCCTCCGCCCCGGCCGCCGACGAGCCGGTCGCCCCGGTCGCGCGCGTCCTGGCCAACCCGGTCATCCGCTGGGCCGGCCGCCAGCAGGCGAACCCGGCCCTGCAGCTCGGCGCCCGCGCCTCCTGGGAGCTTTCCGACGACGCCCGTTCGGCCGAGCAGCCGGACACTGGTGCCACCCTGGCCGCCGAGGGCGACGACGTCGCCGTGCTCACCGTCCCGCTGGAGGGTTCCGGCGGCGACCACGAGCTGGCCCTGCGCTTCGACGTCTCCGGCCCGCCGGCACCGTGCCGGTCATCTCCGTCGACGACGCCGCCGCCTCCATGCGCGCCCTGACCGCGATCGCCGCCGGCGGCACGCTGCCGGAGATCAAGGACGGCATCGCCGAGTGGGAGTCCGTCTGGACCACCGCCGCGGCCGCCGACCACGGCGCCGTCACCGGCTCCGGCGCCCGCACCGCACCGGACGCCCTGGTGGGCCACGCCTGGCCGGCGATCTTCGCCGCCGTCGCGGACGCCACCACCGAGTCCGGCGTCCCGGTCGTCGAAGGCATGCTTGCCCTGGTCCACCTGGAGCACCACGTGCGCCTGGTCACCGCCGCTGACGCCGACAACGCCGCGGCCGCCGGCCCGTCGCTGCTGGCCGACGGCACCCGCCTGGCCATCACCGCCCACGCCGACGACGTCGCCGACACCGAGATGGGCCGCGTCGTCGTGGTCCGCGCCGAGATCCGCGACGCCTCCGCCGACGCCGGGGAGGACGGCGAGGGCAACCTCGTGGCCACCCTGTCGGAGCGCTTCGCCATCCGCGGCCGCAACGGCGACACCCCGGCGCAGGTCAACACCGTGCCGCTGCCGACCGCCACCGACACCCCGCGCAGCCACCGCGCCACCGTCACGGTGACCGCGCCGCGCACCCTGGTGCCGTTCGCCACCGTCTCGGGCGACCGCAACCCGATCCACGTCGACGACCGCGCCGCGATGCTCGCGGGCCTGCCGGGCGTCATCGTCCACGGCATGTGGCTGTCCGCCGCCGCCGAGCACGCCGCCATCGCCGGCGCGTCAGCCAGCCTGGGCGACCGCATCACCGAGTTCACCTCCACCATGCTGTCCCCGGTCCTGCCGGGCCAGGAGGTCACCTTCACCGTCGAGCGCCGCGGCATCGATTCCCGCCCCGGCAACGGCGAGGTCCGCGAGGTCATGGCCACCGTCGACGGCGAGCCGGTGCTCTCCGCCACGGCCGTCATCGCCAAGCCGACCACCTTCTACGCCTTCCCGGGCCAGGGCATCCAGTCCAAGGGCATGGGCCTGGCCGCGCGGAACAACTCCGCCGCCGCCCGCGCCGTGTGGGACGAGGCCGACGCCGTCACCCGCGAGAAGCTCGGCTTCTCCGTGCTGGCGATCGTCCGCGACAACCCGACCGAAGTCACCGTCAACGGCCGCCGCTTCCACCACCCGGAGGGCGTGCTCAACCTGACCCAGTTCACGCAGGTCTCCATGGCGACGCTGGGCCTGGCCCAGGCCGCCGAGCTGCGCGAGGCCGGGGTCCTCGACGAGGACGCCTACTTCGCCGGCCACTCCGTCGGCGAGTACAACGCGCTGGCCGCCTTCGCGGGCGTGCTCGACGCCGCCGTCCTGGAGGTCGTCTACCACCGCGGCCTGACAATGCACTCGCTGGTCCCGCGCGACGAAAACGGCCGCTCCAACTACGGCCTGGCCGCCCTTCGCCCGGACAAGTGCGGCGTCGCCGAATCCGACGTCGAAGAGTTCGTGGCGGGCGTCGCGAAGCAGTCCGGGGAGTTCCTGGAGGTCGTCAACCACAACCTGGCCGGCAAGCAGTACGCCGTCGCCGGCACCGTCGCCGGCCTGAAGGCCCTGCAGGCCGCCGCCAACGAGGCCGCGCCCGACGGCAAGGCCTACGTGCGCATCCCGGGCATCGACGTGCCGTTCCACTCGGCCGTCCTGCGCGACGGCGTCGACGAGTTCCGCGGCCACCTCGACCGCCTGCTGCCGGACGAGGTCGACCCGGAGGCCCTCGTCGGCCGCTACATCCCGAACCTCACCGCCACCCAGTTCGCGCTGACGGAGCAGTTCGTCCGCGAAATGGCGGAGGTCGCGGAGTCCAAGGTCCTCGACGAGATCCTCGCCGACTTCGGCGCCGTCGCAGCGAACCCGGGCCGCCTGGCCCGCACCCTGCTCGTCGAGCTGCTGGCCTGGCAGTTCTGCTCGCCGGTGCGTTGGATCGAGACGCAGGACCTGGTGTTCGGCGCCCTCGGCGCCTCGCGCATCATCGAGGTCGGCGTGGGCACCGCCCCGACCATCGCGAACCTCGCCGCCCGCACCGCCGCGCTGCCGCGCCACGCGGACCGCGACGTCACCGTCTGGAACGTCGAGCGCGACCGCGACCTGGTCTTCGCCCGCGACGAGGTCCGCCCCGAGGCGGATGAGGCCGAAGCCGAGGCCAACGACGCAGCCGCCGTCGAGGAGACCTCCTCGCTGGCCGAGCCGCTGCAGAAGCCGGCCGCCGCCGACGCCGCGCCCGCCCCGGTCGCGACCTCCGCGGAGCGCCCGGCCGACATCGCCCTCACCCCGGCCGACGCCGTCGAGGTCCTCATCGCTCTGTGGACGAAGGTCCGCCCCGACCAGATCGGCGCCGCCGACTCCATCGAGACCCTCGTCGACGGCGTGAGCTCCCGCCGCAATCAGCTGCTGCTGGATCTCGGCGCCGAGTTCGGCCTGGGCGCCATCGACGGCGCCGCCGACGCCGACATGCCTTCGCTGAAGGACAAGATCGGCGGCATGGTCCGCGGCTGGACCCCGTGGGGCCCCGTCCTGTCCGAGGCGCTGGCCGACGGCCTGCGCCGCGTCACCGGCCCCGCCGGCGCCCGCGCCAACCACGTCGCCGACCGCGTCCGCGACACCTGGCAGCTCGGCGATTGGCTGGGTGGAGGCCACCGTGGCCGAGGTCGTCCTCGGCTCCCGCGACGGCTCCTCGCTGCGCGGCGGCGACCTGGGCCACCTCGCCCCGACCCCGCCGTCGTCGACCAACGAGCTCAACCAGCTCATCGACTCCGCGGTGCAGGCCGTGGGCTCCAACCGCGGCGTCGCCGTGACCATGCCGGCCGCCGGCGGCGGCGCGGGCGGGGTCGTCGACGCCGCCGCGCTGGGCGCCTTCGCCGAGCAGGTCACCGGCTCCGGCGGCGTGCTGGCCGTGGCCGCGCGCACCATCCTGGAGCAGCTGGGCCACGAGATCACCGGCGCCGTCGACTTCGACGTTGACGACGCCGACGACAAGCTGCTGGACCTGGTCACCGCCGAGCTCGGCTCCGACTGGCCGCGCCTGGTCACCCCGTCCTTCGACGCCGACCGCGCCGTGCTCATCGACGACCGCTGGGCCACCTCCCGCGAGGACCTGGCCCGCATGTGGGCCGCCTCCTCCGACGAGGACCTGGTCGCCGCGACGCCGAAGACGATCTCCGCCTCCGCCGCGCCGCAGGCGAAGTTCTGGGCCGGCCGCGCCACCGCCGCGGGCCGCACCGACCTGGCAGCCGCGTACGAGCAGCTGGCCGCGAACGCCACGAAGCCGGGCGAGGGCGCCCGCGCCTCCGAAGTCGCCGTGGTCACCGGCGGCTCGCCGGGATCCATCGCCGCGGCCGTCATCGGCGGGCTGCTTTCCGACGGCGCCACCGTGGTCGCCACCACGTCGTCCCTCAACCCGGGCCGACTGGCGTTCTACAAGGAGCTCTACCGCACCCACGCCATCGACGGCGCGGCCCTGTGGGTCGTCCCGGCGAACCTGACCAGCTACCAGGACCTCGACGCGGTCGTCGACTGGGTCGGCAACGAGCAGACCGCCACCGTCGGCGGCGGCTCCGTGGTCACCAAGCCGGCCATGTCGCCGACGCTGCTGTTCCCGTTCGCCGCCCCGCGCGTCATGGGCTCCCTGGCCGACGCCGGCCCGGCCGCTGAGATGCAGATGCGCCTGCTCCTCTGGTCGGTCGAGCGGCTCGTCGCCGGTCTGTCGCAGATCGGCGCCGACACCGACGTCGCCCACCGCCTGCACGTGGTCCTGCCGGGCTCCCCGAACCGCGGCCGCTTCGGCGGCGACGGCGCCTACGGCGAGTCGAAGGCCGCCCTCGACGCCGTGGTGACCCGCTGGAACGCCGAGGAGATCTGGGGCTCCCGCACCTCCCTGGTCCACGCCCACATCGGCTGGGTCCGCGGCACCGGACTCATGGGCGGCAACGATCCGCTGGTCGACGCCGTCGAGGCCAAGGGCGTGCGCACCTACGCCACCGAGGAAATGGCCAAGCTCCTGCTCGAGCAGGCCACCCCGGAGGCCCGCGCCAAGGCCGCCGAGCAGCCCATCATCATCGACCTCACCGGTGGCCTGGGCGACGTCGACCTGAACATGTCGAAGCTGGCCGAGGAGGCCGCGGCCGCGGCCGAAAAGGACGGCGAAGGCGAGGACGGCGGCGTCGCAAAGCCCCGCTCCATCCGCGCCCTGCCGGGCCTGCGCAAGCCGCTCGACCGCACCGCCCCCGACTTCTCCGGGGTCAAAGTCGCGCCCGAGGACATGATCGTCATCGTCGGCGCCGGCGAGCTCGGCCCCTACGGCTCGTCGCGCACCCGCTTCGAGGCGGAGATCGGCGAGATTTCGGGCGCCGGCATCGTCGAACTGGCTGGACCATGGGCCTGATCAGCTACGACGGCGGCTGGCTCGACGCCGACGGCCAGCCCATCGACGAAGAGGACATCGTCGAGCGCTACCGCGACGAAGTCACCGCCCGCGTCGGCGTCCGCCGCTACGGCGACGACGGCGACCTGGTGGACAACTCCATGACCGAGCTGACCACCGTCTACCTCGAGCGCGACCTGTCCTTCCCGGTCCGCGACAAGGCGGCGGCGATCACCTTCGTCGAGTCCGACCCGGAGAACACCACCGCGCGCCCCGACGAGGAGTCCGGCGAGTGGATCGTCACCCGCCTCGCCGGCACCGCCGTCCAGGTGCCGCGCCGCATGGCCATGTCCCGCTACGTCGGCGGCCAGATCCCCGAGGGCTTCGACCCGTCGGTGTACGGCATCCCCGCGGAGATGTGCGAGAACCTCGACCGCGTCTCCCTGTGGAACATCGTCTGCACCGTCGACGCCTTCCTGTCCTCCGGCTTCACCCCGGCGGAGCTGCTCGGCGCCGTCCACCCGGGCCTCGTGTCCTCCACCCAGGGCACCGGTATCGGTGCGATGGAATCGCTGCGCAGCCTGTACATCGACGGCATCCTCGGCCTGCCGCGCGCCAGCGACGTCCTGCAGGAGGCCCTGCCGAACGTCATCGCCGCGCACGTCATGCAGTCCTACGTCGGCGGCTACGGCCAGATGGTCCACCCCGTCGCGGCCTGCGCCACCGCCGCGGTGTCCGTCGAGGAGGGCCTGGACAAGATCCAGCTGGGCAAGGCCGACTTCGTCGTCGCTGGCGGCTTCGACGACCTGTCCACCGAGGGCATCACGGCTTCGGCGACATGAACGCCACCGCCGACTCCGCCACGATGGACGCCAAGGGCATCGACCGCCGCTTCTTCTCGCGGCCGAACGACCGCCGCCGCGGCGGGTTCGTCGAGTCCCAGGGCGGCGGCACCGTGCTGCTGGCCCGCGGCTCGGTCGCCCGCGACCTGGGCCTGCCGGTGCTCGGCGTGGTCGCCTTCGCGGAGTCCTTCGCCGACGGCGCCCACACGTCGATCCCGGCCCCGGGCCTGGGTGCCCTGGGCGCGGCGCGCGGCGGCACGGGTTCGCGCCTGGCGCGGGCGCTGGCCAAGCACGGCGTGGCGGCGGACGAGGTGTCCATCCTGTCCAAGCACGACACCTCGACCACGCCAACGACCCGAACGAGTCGGAGCTGCACGAGCGCGTCGCCGATGCGCTGGGCCGCGACGAGTCGAACCCGCTGTTCGTGGTCTCGCAGAAGTCGCTAACCGGCCACGCGAAGGGCGGCGCCGCGGCGTTCCAGATGATCGGCCTGACCCAGGTGCTGCGCACTGGCGTGCTCCCGGCGAACCGGTCCCTGGACTGCGTCGATCCGGAGCTGGCCAAGCACGGCCGTCTGGTGTGGCCGACCAAGCCGATCGAGATGGGCGGCGCGCTGCCCATGAAGGCCGGCTTCGTCACCTCCCTCGGCTTCGGCCACGTGTCCGCGCTGGTCGCGATCGTGCACCCGGAGGCGTTCCATGCGGCCGTCGCCGCGGAGAACGGTGCGGGGGCCGCCGACGAGTGGCGCGCCGCCGCCGATGAGCGCGAGGCCGCCGGCCTGCGCCGCATCGACGAGGCGATCTACGGCGGCGAGGGCCTCTTCGAGCGCCCCGAGGGCCGTCGCCTGGGCGACGGTGGTGCGTACGGCGACACCGGCGCGCTGGAGAAGGCGGTCATCC
Organism: Hermatobates lingyangjiaoensis; assembly: GCA_026182355.1. Lineage (NCBI taxonomy): Eukaryota > Metazoa > Arthropoda > Insecta > Hemiptera > Hermatobatidae > Hermatobates > Hermatobates lingyangjiaoensis. The sequence goes on along the minus strand of JAPFBL010001189.1, from coordinate 21,421 downwards.
TGAACCCGGACGCGCGTCTGGTGGACGGAGTGCTTTCCGACGAGCCGGCGCAGTAGCGGTCCGGCGCGGGCGGCGGTTGCGCCGTCCGCGCCACGCCGCCCGTGATGGCGCGTGGCTCGTGTGAGCTGCGTGGGCTGCGCCGTCTGATCGAGCTGCGTGAGCCGCGGTGGGGATCCCGGAAGGGGTCGCCGCCGCGGATTTCGCGTTGGCGGGGTTCCACGTTCGTCGGGGAGAGGGGAGGGCCGCGCCGCCGGCTTTCGCGTTGGCGGGGTTCCACGTTCGTCGGGGAGAGGGGAGGGCCGCGCCGCCGGGTATCGTGGGCGCATGGAATCAGGGCGAGCATCGGGGCGGGAGTCGGAGGTGGGGCCGGCATCTGGCGCCGCGCCGGAATTGGAGTCGGAGCCGGCATCGGAGTCGGTTCAGGGGGACGCGACCGGCCAGGACACCGCTCACGACGCCATCGCGGCCGCGATCCTGGGCACGGGCATCGACATGGTGCACGTGCCGTCGTTCGCGGAGGATCTCGCCCGCCCCGGGTCGGCGTTCGCGGCGTCGGTGTTCACGGTGGGGGAGCGCACGGCCGCGAATCGCCGCGGTCTCGCGGGCGACGCCCTGGCCCGGCACCTCGCGGGCCGCTGGGCTGTGAAGGAGGCCGTGATCAAGGCCTGGTCTCAGGCGATTTATGGCGCGCCGCCGGTGATCCCGCGCGACGAGCTCGATTGGCGCGAGATCGAGGTCGTCGCCGACGTATGGGGCCGCGTCGCGGTGACGCTGCACGGGCGGGTGCGCGATGCGGTGGCCGATTGCTTTGCGACGCCCACCTCCTCCCCGCAGGAGCGTGCCCGCGGGGGCAACGGCGTCGACTTCCACGTCAGCATCAGCCACGACGGCGATCACGCCATCGCCATCGCGATTCTGGCGAAATGACGGCCAACGGCGCGATGCCGGTAGATTGAGCGCGTGGTGAAACTGGGGCACGTTTATCCGATGGCGGACATCGTCGAGGCGCTGCTGCACGCGCCGACGCCGGGCAACGAGCCCCGGGACGTTGATTCGGTGGACGCCGATTCGCGGGGCGTGGTCGTCGGGCCGCGGGAATTCTGCCTGTACGGACCTCCGTCCGACGGAGGCCTTCGCGCGGACGGCACCTACCTCGTCGACGAATGCCCCGAGGTCGGCGACGACGACCGGGAACTCCTTCCCGGGGCAGCCGCGTCCGCGGGCCTTGAATTCCTCGCCATGGGGGAGCACCTCGATGATGTCGTGCACAACCTGCGGAATCAGGGCGCTCCCACGGATCTGGCGACGTGCGTCGAAGCGATCAACCACTATCTGGAGCACGACCCTTTCTTCGTCGTCGATTGCCCGTCCGGCGTCCGGGCGCTGTCCGACGTCGTCGCCGACCGCGATCTCCTGCGCACAACCCGGGTGGAAGCGGTCTCGCGGGTGCTGGGGTTGTCGGTGCGCAAGACGCTCGGGCAGGAGGCGGCCGATGCGTTGCTCGCCCTCCACGGTCACAACTGTCGACTGCGGTGACCATTGACATCGCCGCCTGGAGCCAGTGGAGCCGGAGTCCTTTTGCGGGGCGGGTGACCCGATGGGGCCACCCATCGATTGTTCGCGTGGGGCCACGACGGCGATGCGTGGGCGGTGCGCACCGACGACCCGGACGCGCCCGTCGTGGTCTTCGGCGCCGCCGGGGACGACACCGCGGGAAAAATCGTCGATCTCGGCGTTGACGTGGCGACCTTCCTGTGCATCGCCGACGTGTGGCGTGCCATGGAATCGAAGCGGTTCGAACTCGGACCGGACCCGGCCGCGCACCCCATCCTCGCCAAGTTCCGCGCGAAGGTGGCGCCGGTGGTGCCCGCGCCGGCGGACTCGTGGCCGTGGCCCTACAGGTAGGCGGACAGGGCGGCGGCAGGCCGTCGCAAAGCAAGCTGCCCGAGGCGGACCGCCCGAAAGGCGCCTAACCGCCCGCCTTCTCTGCGACGGTCATGAGGTAGGAGATGAGCATGCGCTTGACCTCCTGGACCGTCAGCTCGTAGTGCAGCTCGCGCATGCCGGCGTCGCCCGGGCGGTCGACGGAGTAGTTGAGCAGCGAATACGTCGTGTGGATCAGCAGGCCCGAAATGAAGCTGCGCACGTGGGCGTCGGACCGCGGGGCGAGGGGGCGCAGAACCTCGCAGATGCCGTCGAGCAGTTCCTGCTCGGTGTGCGCGGCCGTCGCCCGCGTCGCCGGCGTCGCCTGGACGGCCAGCCACACCGACCGCCGCGACGAGTCGTCGCGCCACAGGTCGGCGATGTGGTCGATGAACTCGGAAAGGAACTCCGGCCATTCCAGCGCCGGCACCAGCTCGGCGAACCGGGTGATCTCCTCGACGACGCCGGCGGTGTCCTGGCGGTCGAGCTCGCAGATCATCACGTACTTGTTGGCGAAGAACTGGTACAGCGTGCCGATGGGCACCTCCGCGCGCTGGGCCACCTCATCGAAGGTGAAGGACTCGAACCCGACATCGACCAGCACCTCGCGGGCTGCCGCCAGGATGGCGGCGTAGCGTTCGCGGCTGCGCTGCTGCGCGGGCCGCCGCCGGGGCCGCAGTTTTTCGTGGTCGTGGTCGGGGTCGGTCGCGGGGTCGAGGCGCACGGATGCCTTCTCCGCCTTGGCGCCGGCCTCCGCGGCCGACTCCGCCCGCCGCTCAGTCACCGGAGTTCAGGTCGCGCAGGACGCGGCCGACGTGGCCCTTCGCGCGAACGTTGTACCAGGCGTTTTCGACGGTGCCGTCGGCTCCGACGAGGACCGTGGAGCGGATGACGCCCTGCACGACCTTGCCGTAGTTCTTCTTCTCGCCGAACGCGCCCCACGCGGCGAGGGTCTCCTTGGACGGGTCCGACAGGAGGGTGAAGTCCAGGCCGTGGTCCTCGCGGAACGTGGCCAGCTTCTCCGGCTTGTCGGGGGAGATACCCACGACCTCGACGCCGGCGTCGTTGAATTGGGCGGATTCGTCGCGGAAGTCGCAGGCCTGGGTGGTGCAGCCCGGGGTGTTGGCCCGCGGGTAGAAGTACACGAGCACGCGGCGGCCGCGGTAGTCCGCCAGCGACACTTCCCGCCCGTCGTCGGCCGTGAGGGTGAATCCGGGGGCGGCGTCCCCGGGTTCGAGCCGGGTGTTCTGCGGTGCGGTGGTGTCGTTCTCGGCCATGGGCCCATGGTAGCGGGATTAAGGGGCGTTGGGCGCCCAAAGGCGGTGCCGAGTGTTACCCTTTTTCATCAGACGACCGTTCACCGATCAAGGGGAGTCCACGTGGCCCGCAGCATTGACGACATTCAGCGCGACATCGAACGCAACCGCACCCAGCTCGCCAAGACGCTGGACGAGCTCGCCGTGCGCACCAATCCGAAGAACGTCGCGGACGACGCCAAGTCCCGTGCGGTGGATGGTCTGCAGGAGCCGAAGGTCCAGGCCGTCCTCGGCGCCGTCGCCGCGGTGATCGTCGGCGCGATCGCGCTGTCGGTGGTCCGCAACCGCAAGCGTTCGGCGGAGATCGAGCGCATCCGCGAGATGATCGAGGCCGCTTCGCGCTGATCCCCGGCGCGCCGGAACAGTCGGAGGGCGGGTCCCGTTGCGGGACCGCCCTCCTTTTTCCTTTTCGGGCTTTCCCTTTTTCGCGCGGTTTGCTTTGCGACGGCCCGTGTCCGGCGTCGAACGGCGTGTGTCGTAGGGCGATGTCGCGCAGAAGAACTCCGCGCATGAAAAAACCAGGCCGGGGAACCCGGCCTGGTGAGTGGTGCGCCGTCAGGGACTTGAACCCCGAACCCGCTGGTTTGGGACGTTAGGCCATCTACATGCGGCGTAAGATATTTCGTCCATGAATGAACAACACTGGCAACGCGCGTTACAGGGGTGGCGCAACCACCTCGCCGCCGGCGGGCGGGCAGACGGCACGATCAAGCTCCGCACCTCCCACCTCCGCGCCTGCGCCCCGAGCGTCGCCGTTACCCCCTCGAGCGGGTCGATGCGGCGGGCCTGGAGGCCTACCTATCCCGCCCCGGCTGGTCGCCATCCACCCGCCGGAGCCACCGATCATCGATCCGGCTGTTCTTCGCTTGGTCGGCGGCCACCGGCCACATCGACGCCGATCCCGCGGCATGCCTGCCCAGCGTGATCCAGCCGCGGCGCTGCCTCGCCCGGCCACCGAAGAGGCCACCGCCGCCGCGCTGCGCGCGCCCGACGAGCGCACGCCGGTGATGGTCGGCCTGATGGCGCTCGCGGGCCTGCGGCGCGATGAGGTCGCCCGCGTGCGCGCCGCCGACCTTATCGACGGCGTGGGCGTCACGCGACTGCGCATCGTCGGCAAGGGAGGCCACGCCCGAGTCGTGCCCATCCTCGGCCATCTCGCCGCCGCGATCCGCCGGCGCGGCGGCGGGTGGGCCTTCCCCGGCGCCATCGACGGCCACCTATCGGCCCGCCGCGTGGGCGAGCTCGTCGGCGCTGTCCTGCCGGCGGGCGTGACCGCCCACGCGCTACGGCATCGTTTCGCTACGGTCGTTATACGCCCGGTCGCGCGGACATTCGCGCCGTCCAAGAGCTGCTGGGGCACGCGAAGTTGGATACGACGATGGCCTACGTCGGCGTGAGCGCCGAGCACGCCACCACGGCGGCGGCAATGGCATGGGAGACCGCCGCCTAAGCGGGGATGGTGATTTGGGCGGTGATCGCCGTATTCGGCGCGTCGGTGATCGACTCGATCACCACCGGGTAGCCATGGCCGGCGGCATTGTTCCGGCCATCCCAGATCATCAAGCGCCGAAGCGTCGGGTTGTTGCCCGCCTTCGGCACCAGGAAGTACAGGCGCGACGATCCGGGGCCGAGCCACGGCCATAGCGGACAGTCGAACCAATCATGCACCGGCTGGCCGGGGGCAAAGAACTTGCCGGTGCCGATGCGCTCCATGTTGATTTGCCCGTTGGAGCTGACCGTTAGCCCACTTGGCCGGGAGATCGATGTACAGCGATCCGCCGGGCGAGTAGACGCCGGTGCCCCACTTGGCGTAAACCTCGATGGTCTTCTGCCCGGCGAACTCGCGGCCCCTCACCTGGAGCGAACCACCGGAGCCGAAGTTTCACGGCAGCGTTGTTCGCCTCGCCGCGCATCGACGCGCTGATGGTCTCCCACTGGGAATGATCAGTCCCCGGCGGGCCTTGAATACCCCGCTCGCCGCGCACGCCGCGCTCGCCCTGTAGACCCCGCGGGCCGGGCGGCCCCTGGACGCTGGGCACGCCCTGCTCGCCGGGCACGCCCCGCGGGCCGGGCGGCCCCTGGACGGTACCGACGTCAGTAAACGAGGTGCCCGACCAGACATGCAGGTGCCCGTCGTCGGGGTGACGTAGCCGGTGCCGCGGTCGCCCTCGGTGAGATTGGGCGGCAGATCGGCAGCGGTGGCCACCGTGCCGGTGACGTGACCGACGTGCCATCCTTGCCAGGCTCGCCGGGGTCGGCCCTTGGCGCCAGGCGTCCCGGCGGCCCTGGGGGCCAGGCTCGCCGGGGTCGCGCCCTTCTCGCCCCGCGGCCGGGGATGCCCGAGACTCCCTTCATCGTGGAATCGACGCGCTTGGCCAGCGCTCCATCTGCAAGTGCCCTTGATGGATCGGGTCAGTCTCGACCGGGTAGGGGATGCGGTAGTTCTCGGTGAAGCCAGGCATTACATGTCCTTGATCTGTGTATTCTCCGATGCGATGTGGGCGAGGTCGCCCCACATCACGGAAGTGTCGAATCCGTAGTACGGCATATCGCCGGCGGTGCCCCACCGGATGTCACGCTCGGGCACGGCGGCGCCGACTGGCACGGGGGCGGGGATCGGGCGGCCCAACAGCGGCCACCACCACGGATACGACGACTGCTCATACGTCGTGCGCGTCTGCTCAGCGACGCCCAGGTCGTCCCGGGTTCGGCGCGTCATTGCCCCGATCGAACCATGCCGGCGTGAGCTGGATCGCCCAGCCGTGCGCGGGGTGGAACTCCAGCCGTCCGCCGATGGGCGCGATGACGGGCAGCCAGTTCGAGGCGTCGCCCTGCATCAGCCACCGGGCGGGAAGATCGCCGTTGATGAATGCCGGGCGCGGGGTCTCCCACGTGGACAGCAGCCACCGGGCTTCATCGACACCACCCGAACCAACCTCGCCGGCTGGATCACCGAAGCCCACACCCAAGCAGGCAACGATGACGCGTCAGTCGGTGTCGTCGTGCACAAGCGAACAGGCGTCGCCGACCCCGCCCGCCAGTACGTGACCATGACCCTCGGTGACCTGGTCTTTCCTGCTCACCGGCGACGAGCAACCGAGAGGTACGAACCATGACCAACCTCCGCATGGAGTTCAACGACGTTCCCAGCTGGGACGACGAAGAACAGGCCACCTCAAAGCCCTCGGATGGTCGCACGTAGGGGAGCAGGACGGTCGCCTGATCTTCGGGAGACCGAAGGAGGACCACCCATGAGGCACACCGTGTGTGATGTTGTCCCGTCTGGCCGTCCTGATCCCCGCGACCCGTACCGGGAAGGGGAGGTGCGCATGCCGCACCCGCACTGCCCACAGTGCCGCGAATGGGCTGAGGAGCACGGCTGCGACTGGACGAAGCCGCCGAATTCTACGACCTCACCCTCACCGACGACGGCGAGTGGGTGGAAGACGAATGACGCTCACCTAGACCCCAACCCGTCCGCCGTCCCCGCACGTGGTGGCGGCGCATCCTCCGAAGGAAAACCCGATGACGATGCTTGAAACGATCCTCACCCTGACCCTCCTGATCGTTCGTGCCGTGGTGCGTATGGACCGCCATCGACCTGCGCAGCCTCCGGCAAGACATCAATGCCCTGGACGACGACCTTGAAACCGAGTCCGACCTACGCAGGTCGCTGGCCAGCCGACACGTCGAGCTGATGGCCCGCGTCGGAGCCCTAGAGGAAACCACACGACACCTCCGCCGACCTCGACGTGCCCGTCCTGTACCGGCCCGTGCCGCGGACTTCAACCGCAACCGCTAGGAGAAACACCATGATCACCCAAACCCCGTCCCCGAATCCAGTACGACGCCATCACCGTGTGCACCCTCCGTGAGGTTTGTCCCGGTGACAACACCGTCCAGCTGGGTGTGCGTGATACATGACCATGGAACGCTGGGACCAGTTCATTCTGACCCTCCAACATGCCCGGCACTGGGCATCCACCGGCACCGCACCCGCCATCCACGCCGGCGGACACCAGCATGGACGACCGGGACCACATGAACCACCTGCTGGAAACCGGCCAGCATCCCCACCGCCCAGCCGTGGCTGGTGCGTGACGACCAGGGGCTGTGCGTGGGCCTGCGCTGTGACCCGGACGACTGCGACCGGCCGTGGTGCCTGATCCGGGTACGGAACGGGGACATGCGGTATCGAAGTGACGCCGACGTGACCCTGGTACGCCCCATCGACATCACCGACCTGAACCCTGAGGAGACATCATGACCGACCAGACCCCCGTGACCGACGACGACCGGCGCACCGCCTACGAGTGGGCCGCGTCCCTCGACCCCGATATGAGGTGCTGGAGCGACCGTGAGCGCGCCGCCGCCCGCGTGATCCTCGATACCGTCCCCGCCCCGCCTGCGACCCTCGCCGACGAACTGCGGGAGACGGCGGGGATGATGAACTATGCCGCGACCCGTGCACCAGAGATTCGGGATCGGATCAAGAAGCACGCTGATCGTGTGGAAGCGGTTGAGAAGGAACGCGACAACCTCAACGGAGGCCTCGAGCAGGCGCTATCCGAGCTGGACCGGCGCTCTCGGTGAGCGCGACGATGCCCTAACCGAGGTGCTGCGGCTGACGAAGAAGCTGGCGGAGGCCCAGGCCGCGCTGCTCCGCGCCGAAGACACCCACCGCGCCGAGGTGGAGCGGCTGACCGCTACATTCAAGGAACCTTTGAAAGAGCCTGGTCACCTGCCCGACCCCGCCGACGTGGAGCCATGGACCGCATGGCTGATTGAGTTCGAAGGAAGGCGATACGAGTCCCGACGCAGTCCCGGGGCGTATCACGATTACTACTGGTCATTCATGAAGGACGGGGCACCGTGCAGCGCTAAGGACTCCGAAGTCACCCTCGTTGCCCGCCTGGTGCCGGACCCCCGACGCGTGATCGACAAGGCGGAGGATTTCGACACGCTGCCCGTGGGAAGCATCGTGCGGGGCAAAACTGGCCGTCCGTGGCGTAGTGGACGGGCATGGACATTGGGATTGCGGCATGGCCGTTCATAACGCCGGTTATGTGCTCCACTTTTACGGCCCGGTGACCGTGATTCACGAACCTATGATCGATTCGGTCGATTCGGGCGATGGTAGAACTCCGGGTTGTCCAACGCAGGGTTAGCGGTCGTCTCACCGTTCGCGTCACACAGGCTCATCGCCACACACAGGTCAGTGACACCGTGCGTGATGCACCTCCGCACCGCACGTCTTGCAGAACCAGTAGCGTGCGGTGGGATGGCCGGTAATCCCAATCGGCGCGGCCCGTGGTGCACCATCCCATGTAGCACAAGTCCCGGCCACGCCAGGAGTGACCGTTGGGGCATTGGGTGGGGTGGGTTTTCCACCGCGACGGGGCGGCGCGGATCATCAGGACCATATTTCGAAGACATGTTCGACAACCAGCAGGAGGACACAGACATGAAAAACCGCAAAGAGTATAGCCTACGTGGCCTACCGAATGGACCCGGATAACGGCCAGAACCTAGGTGACTACAAGATCATTCACCTAAGTGATCCGTACCGGTGCTACCACTACAACTCTCAGACCGGAAGGCTCGTGAACCGACAGTCGCTAACGCCAGTTCTGTCCAACAGAGGACGTATCTACATCGAATGCATGAAAGCCGTCAGCCGCTTGCACGATGAGGAGGTGACGTCATGACCCGCATCAACCCCTACCAGGTAGCCCGAGAGGCTATGGCCCAGAGTGGTGACGCCAACGAGGACGACACCGCAGACATGATCGTCGACGCCCTGGATGCCGACGGGCACCTACTGCCCGACCTGCCGGAGCCTTACAAGAGCCGAAACGACCCGGAGTGGCAAGAGGAGTAACGCCAGTGGGTGGACGAAGAGTACGACATCTCCATGGCCGGCGCCGGACGTAGGGAAGAGGTGGGGGACGGTGGCTCACTGGCTGTCTTCCCCGACGAGGACACCGGAATGGTCCACATGTCCGATTACAACGGGGAGGCGCTAGGGCCGTTCTCGAACGACACAGCCGTGCTTATGGGGCTCAAATTGCCTGGCAGCGGCAGCAACCCGCCAGGATGCACCAGAAAAGGAACCCAGAATGAGCCTAAGTAACCGACGCGGGCTGTGGGGGGCAGTCGCCTACGGCATGGTCCGTGGATTGACAGAGGACGAGATAGTAGACCGACTCTCCGATGACGGCTTGCTCGCCCCCGCCCCGCAGATCATCCGCACGATCGAGACAGCGCACGGAACACACGCGGACTCCATCATCATGTCCGGACGGACGGCGCAGTAGGCCACGGTCGAGAGGCGTGCGAATTTGACCTCCCGCCGTGGTGGTCGCTTCGGGTGAGCACGTCCGCGCCTGCAGGGAAGCCACTCGAAGGAGAGACGACGTGAGCGCGTTTGAGCGTACCCCGGACAAGTGCGGCGCAGCCCGAGTGGTGAAAGGAAACACGCCCTACCCGCGTGGGCGCTCATTCTAATGCTCGACGAGACCAACGAGACGATCCGATACGTGTACCCAGACGCCACAGACGCCGCCCTGAACGAACTACGACAGGAGACCCCATGACCCCCGAAGAAGCGCAGGGAAAGCTCCTGGCCGTCGAGCCTTACGTCGGCATCTTCATCTTTAGACCGCGAGGTCAAGTGGATGTCTGCGATGTCTCGCAATCGATCACCCTTAACCAGGGTCTCCAACATCTCCTTTGCATCGTCGGTGCCCACCTCTTCGACAAGCGCGGTATCAGCTCTGGTAGGAAGGCATGGTAGACGACGTCAATGTCTCCTGTCCCAGCGCCAGTGATGAAATTCGTGACAAGTGAAGGCTCTGCAGTAACCGCGACGATGTGTGGAGTTCCTACCCTTACGGTTCCGAATGAGGTTAAGAGCTTCCGACCTCGTATTTTGTGATCGGTCGCTTCGCATAGTCCATTTGCAAGATATGACAGCATGGACGAACTTCGGTACTTGGTCTGTGGCTCGTCTCGGTGAATTGCGTTGGACGCACGGAATGGCGACATGAGCCCCGTGAGATCGTCAACGACTTGCTTCCTACCGGAGTTGATCTCCTCGTCGGTCACAGCATCACGCAGTAGCAGCACATCCGGGCTGACGACGTAGGAATTTGCCGAGGATCGACTCGAGTTCTCTATTGAGCTCGATGGCTCGCGCCAGTTCATCAAGATGCCGGTAAGGGTGGAATTGAGCCACGTGATCAGTGGAGCGCTTTCCTCCGACGTTCTGTACGGTCCAATTCCCCGGTCGGACAGTTGACAGGTGGGGAAAGCTTGCTTCGACGAAATTCGTTACTGCGGTTTCGAAGTGCCCTCCGGCTGTTTGTCCGGGGCCTTTTGCGAGTTCGAGTGCTCCTAGTTGACGTGCGATATGTAGGGCGAGGGCGCGTGACGAAGATTGGCTGATATCCGCGTTCGATGCAACCCATTCCTGGTGCTTCGACTTCTTCTTTTTGTCGACCCATGCGTAGGAAACTGAAAGCGTCCCCTCGGCGGTGAGTTGCCGGTGGAATGCTTTGCGGGCGGCGGTGATTACGGAGTCAGTCACGTTACTTTCCTAGAGTCTGGAGTGGGCTGGCAGGTTTGGCTGGTTCGACTCCCTCAGGCAAGGGTTCCTTACGGAGGGCAGCAGCGATACGAACACCGATAGCCTTAGCCACCGGAGGAGGGAAAGCATTGCCGACCTGCCTCCACTGTGCCGTCTTTCGCCCTGCCAGTTCCAGTCCGGCGGGAATCCTTGGATGACGCCCCCCATCTGGACGGTTAGGCGCGGCATCTCGACGGCGGGATCTGTTGGGAAGTTGGGCCCAGGAGCTTCTTCGGCGATGGATGTTCCTTTCACTCCCATTGCTTTCCACGCTGCCTTCGCACGGGTCGGACCCACGTCGGCTCCGCCGTGCTTCTTGGAACCCCCCACTAACGTGGGAGCGACCTTGTCTGCTCGTCGAGCCCAATCGCCGGCACCCGCCCAGCCTCGGGAAGCCATCAGTTCATGGAGAGCTTCACCGACCGAGACGCGCTTGTTCGAGGGGGTAGGGAAAGCGAAGTACGGGCGTACTCGTGGCGGACGGCGACCAGGATGAACCGGGGGCGTAGCTGGGGGACGCCGTAGTTAGCGGCTTGGATGTGTTCCCAGAAGACGGTGTACCTCTTGTCTTCCAGGGTCTGAATGATAGAGGACCGGTAGACATTTAAAACGCTTCTGACCTAGGCCTTTGACGTTCTCCAGCAGTACGGCGCGGGGCTGAATTTCTTTCGATTAAGTTCATTGCTGCAGGAAACAAATCGCGGTCGTCCTCTGCGCCGAGCTGCTTGCCCGCGATGGAGAATGGCGGGCACGGAACGCCACCGGCAAGTAGATCTGTTCCTAGGTAGGTCTACCGTCAAAATCATTGACATCCTCGTGGACGATGTTCCAATCGCTACCGTTCTCACGCAGTGTCTGTACAGCCCAGTCGTCGATCTCAACGGCTGCGCGGTGGTGAAAACCAGCCTCGTGAGCCCTAGAGCTTGTCCACCTGACACCTGCACAGATCTCCACACTTGTCAGCCGCTCAGTCATGCGCAAAGGGTACCAGTCGGGCGCGGTGGTTGTAAGAGTCGGGTTGGAACACTTGCGCGATGTGGGGCAGCTCCCGCGCCAGCCCTGGCCCCTGAGAAATCCGCTCACGGCAGCTCGTATAGCAAGCACCATGCAACTTAATCCACACCCCCGCTACGGCCCCTCCAAGGGTTGGTGACGGGGGTTCAGTCATGCCAGGAGGCACATATGATCCTTGTCCACCCGAACTTCAGGCGGTCGGCCTCATATGGGGCATGCTCGCCATCGTCGCGACCCTCACGTGGTCCATGAAACGGGCGACAATGGCCGTATGCCGCCACCTCGCTCCACGTTGGCGAATCCAGAATACCCGGCGCACAGGCGCCACCCAAGGATGGGCCGTCCTCCGGCGTAGGAGACGACGATGGACCCACGTCGCCACCTACCCAACCTGGCGGCAAGCACTCAACCAACCCAGCCCTCGCGCTCTCGGGGGCTCTACTCATGACACTGTAAACCAGGGGATCAGGGTTCACGCGGACGGAGAATATCCGGCCTAATGACCCACCGGTCCTCAAGGGCGTCGCTGTCAATACGCTGGACTAGTTCCTCGGAGCCGGGCTTAACGTACAGCTCGCAGGATGAGAAACGGGATGTTTCGTTATTGATGTGTTCGGCAAGCTCCGGAGTTCCCCAGCGGGTGATGTCGGGTGCGGGGTGCCCAATAAACGATCCATAATTATCGCTTTGGTGGATGTTAGAGGGACGCTAACGAGTCCTGACACTCCCGGTCCGAATAGACCTTCGGAAGTCCTCTCGAAACCACCGGCTGGTCCCCTGTGACTAGAGAAGCGTCCCGGAAATCTATTAGCATCCAGCGTCGGCTAGTGAAAAGGTGAGATATAAGTTGGAGATTTCCAGAGATTACAGAGGCATGCTGTCGTGCCGCAGTTGTCGGCTCTATTTTTGACTCATTCGTTAAGTTCACAATCTCCTCGTATGAATTCTCGTCAAAAGTTTGACTATAGTTATCTCGTAACGCGCGTCTAGTTTCATCGAAAGTGCTTGTGGTGAACTTCGCGTCGGCTTGTCGAGTTAAATTCCTACTGCTAACTCCCCTGATCATGAGAAGTGCGATGAAATTTCCGAGTGTAGCTCTATCTTTAGGGGGCAATGGTCAAGTATTCTGGGTTTATCCTCCTAAATATCTCTGCGGCCCGGCTCTCGATTTTTTCCATTTCATGCTCAAGGGAGTAGTCTAGATCCCCGTCAACTTCATTGTATAGTAGTGTTTAATCACGGATGTATTCTTTGTTGTTTTTTCTCCGTTTCCATATTTTCGATGTCGGCGACCGAAATGAGAGGATTCCTCGCGCTTGGATCCTCGCTGAACTGTTTGAGGTAGAAGTTTGGGACGGTGTGTTGGCGTATGGGATCATTCACTTCTGGCTCCTCCGCCCCGCGTGCCACGTGCGTACCTCATCGGCGTCCCACAGGGGTGTGCGGGCGTCCAGTCGGGCGACGGGTTGTGGGCACTGGTTACGGGCGACGTAGCCACCCCACGTGCGGATGGACACGCCCGCGAAAGCGGAGCAGTCGGCCGTGCGCCATAGTTCCCGGCCCGTGTTCCGCGTCGGTGATGACCGGGCGCATCAGGCGTCCTGACGGTCGCGACGGGCGCGCACAACCGCACTCACGGCCAGTGCAGCGGGCAGCACCAGTAGCCACGCGGGTGCGCTGAGCACGATTAGGACAGCGGCCAGTCCGCCGTAGATGAGCAGGTCTTTCAGCATGATTCCTCCTTGGTAGAGTGGTGGAGCGGTGTGGCCCCGCCCCGGCTGTTAAGGGCAGCCGGGGCGCTGGGTCACTTCCGCTTCTTGGGGTGGACCCAGTGCCGGATTTCGCGGCTTACCGCGATCCCGCAGGTGGTGAAGACGATGATCGCCTTCAGGAATTCTTCCATGGGAAGTTCCTCTCTGTCTGCAGGGAGCCTCTCTCTCTGTCTGGCTCAAGGGTACAGTACACGTACTGCTAGTGGTCTAGTCGGACGGACATTCCCCAAACTTTTCGCCACCAGGGCATTCCATGATGCTCCACGTGTATGTAGTCGTGTGACCTCGTAACGGATCACGCCAATATGCTTGACGGAGGCCACAACATCACAGGAGCTCGCCGTGTACGTGGTGACCTCACAATTGTGACTCTCCACATGACAGACCTCACAAGGAGGAGCATATGTTACGACGGGCAAAAGATGACGATCTTCACCTTCAACATCAACAGGACGGCGGACGGATGGCTCGCCATACCCGACGCCCAGAACTGGGAGCGTCGAGTCACGCACACATTCCCGGGACCACCGTCGAGCTCCACCGCGCAACTGACGGGACCGTCACGAAAGCTGTTGCAACCGTGCCCTTGCACAATTCTGAAATTGCCCGAGATCAAAGGAAACACGTTCGCGAGATCGAGCAGTAGCCGACGTCAAGATGAGCATCATCCACCGGTAACACTCTGCCGGAGAGCCCCACCGTCGCCGCCACCGGCGACGGCGGGGGCTCAGTCATGTCACCCATGGACACATCTCATTGCGCCCAACCACGACGCCGGACACCGCTATGCCGAATCACGGTACCCCGCAAGTCCGTCATCACCCCAGGGCAAAGCCGAACAATCCTGGGGTGACGATATGACACCCTCCACGTCCTCGACGGCGTCCACCTCTCCCAAGGTCAGGCCTACGACATAGTCCCGTGCTTCCTTACAGCACCCGACGCTGACAACATCATCCCCCGCATCGCCGCCCTGGTCCCCACCGCCGAGGATGACTGACCTCATGCCCGCACGCGAACGCTCAGCCACCTGGCGTAAACGCGTCACCCCGAACGCCGCCGACGAGAGCGCGACCCCGCCCTCGCAGTCTGCTGGTCTGCGGCGACCCCCGTCGACATGGGCCTACCGCACGACCACGATCGAGCATTCAGCCTGATCACGTCGTGCCAGTCGGACGCGGAGGCGACGAAGCACGAGGCGAAGCGAGACCAGCGCACAGAAACTGCAACAGCGAACGAGGCGACGGAAGAAGTGCGACGAACAACGTCGCAACACTGCTCGAATGGTGACGACGACGCCACGAAGTCACGGCGAAACGAAACGCGAACGACAACGACACGAGCCGAACGCAGCACACGCGAAGCCGAACGAACGTTCGAACCGTTCGACTGCACGTGTGAAGTCCTGGGGGAGGACTCCCCTCCCGTCCCGCCCCTCCCACCTACCGGTATTGGGTCCGACGCTCACGCACCGGTTTCTATGGGCGGTTCCACGACCTCGGCATGTTCCGATTCGAACACCGGGCTAGAATCGAGACGGAGTCTCGAACGGTTTCGGGCCGCTACCAGCACGTTGAGCAGGGCTGTTGTGTTCCACGGGGGTTCCACGTTCGACTCCTAGTCTGCTGCTCATGGCGGAGAAGAAGCCGGCGGTGTCCCGGAAGCAGTGCGGTTCGACGGCGGGCTACCGCAGCACATCAAGCGTGGGGAAAGACGTGCGAGGAGTGTCGGGCGGCTCATCGGGAGCATGAGCGTGCGCGTCGGGCGGGGGAGTTGCGGTCGCGGGAAACCGTCGGCGGCGAAGAAGCGGGCGGAGGAGGAGGCTGCGGGTGCTGCGATGGTCGATGGGCCACCGGTGGACCAGGACGGCGACCGGCCGGCGTTCTTGAAGCGTCAGGGGCGGGCGCTGTGGGATGAGATCCGGGCGCGTACGACCTGGACGCCGGGGCGCGGGTGATCCTGGGGGAGGCGTGCCGGATGCGCGACCGTCTGGAGCGGTTCAGCGCGGCGCTGTCGGTGCAGGAGACGCTGTGGTTCGAGCTGGGGGAGCCGGAGGAGCTGCGTAACGGTGATGTTCAGGTGCAGGTGGTGGTGAACAACATGGTGGGTGAGGCTCGGCAGATGCAGGCTGCTGTGGCGACTGCGTTGGGGAAGATCGGTGTGCTGAAACAGGCGGAGGCGAAGTCGTCTGGGCCGTCTGTGGAGGATCAGTTGGCGGAGCAGCGGCGTAAGCGTCTGGCTGCGGCGCGGGAGGCTCAGCAGTGACGACGGCAGTGCTGGAGCGTCCTGATGATCCGCGGTTGTGGTTGCCGCCGTGTGAGATGAAGCCGCGTTCGTCGCCGGTGGGCGAGCAGGTGCCGTCGATTTTCCATGCTCCCGCGTGGTCGTTCACAGCGGGCGATGACGTGATCGACCTGGCGGCGGTGGCGGGGATGGACCTGCGCCGTGGCAGCAGTTGGTGCTGCGTAACGCGATGGCTCAGGACCCGTTCACGGAGCGGTTCGAGGCATTCCAGGTGGGGTTGGTGGTGCCGCGGCAGAACGGGAAGAACTTCATCGTCCGCGCTCGGTTGCTCTACGGCTTGTTCTCCTTGAAGGAGGAGAAGCTGGTGCACTCGGCGCACCTGTTCAAGACGGCGCACAACGAGTACATGGAGATCAAGAAGATCATCGAGGCCACTCCCTGGATGTTGGCCCAGGTGAAGAGCATGCCGGACTCGAAGGAGACGGCGATCATCCTGAAGGACGGGCGTCGGCTGGATTTCCTGTCTCGTGCTCGTGGGGATCAGGGCCGTGGTCTGCAGGGCGATTGTGTGATCTTCGATGAGGCGTTTGCTCTGTCGGCGAAGCTGGTGGGGGCCTGTTGCCGACTCTGTCGTCTCGGAAGGCGCCGCAGGTTTGGTACACGTCTTCGACGGGGTTCGACTATTCGGAGACGCTGCGGAATGTGCGGGATAAGGCGGTGGAGCACCCGGAGGATAATAAGCAGCTCGCGTATTTCGAGTGGTCGGCGGATCCGAAGAAGGTGGACTGGCGGTCGGTGGAGGCTGTACAGGCGTCGAACCCGAGTCTCGGATACCTGCAGACGTGGGACTGGATCCGTGAGACTGAGCTGGGTGTCATGGACGAGGAGTCGTACCAGCGTGAGCGCCTGGGCGTGTGGGCGGATACGTCGACGGACGCGGCGATCGGCGTTGACCTGTGGGCGTTGTCGTTCGCGACGCCGGAGGCGCTGATCGGGGCGAAGGTGGTGAAGCGGTCGCTGGCGCTGGAGGTGACGGCAGATCGTGACCTGGCATTTCTGGCTGGTGCGGCGGAGCTGAAGGACGGTCGGGTGGTGGTGGACATCATCGCGGCGAAGGCGGGTGTGGCGTGGCTGCAGGATGAGGGGCGCGGGTGGCGAAGAAACAAACCTCATGCCGGTGTTGTCATTGACTCGTTCTTGGGCGGCGGCGATGGCTCCCAGGTTGTCGGAGGCTGGTGTGCCAGTGTCATTGGCGTCGACGCGGGACATCACTACGGGACGGCGACGGTGTATGACGCACTGGTGCGTGAGGATGGGACGGGACGCCGGATCCGGGGTTGCTGCACACCTCGCACCCGCTGCTCGATGATGCGGCGCATACGGCGCTGCGGCGGTTGGTGGGTACGTCGAAGACTGCGTGGACGTGGGCGCCGTTCGGTGAAGTGCAGGTGGGTCTTTGCGGGCGATCACGCTGGCGGTGGGGGGCTGGATATGGAGCCGGTGGTGAAGAAGCGGAAGGGCCGTGTGGCCTGATGTCGCGGAACGGTGTCGAATGTGCTGGTGATCCGACGATGGGGATATGACCCCTGCCGAGATCAAGGAAGTGTTCGACCGCCGTCTACGAAGTTGCGACGACAGGGGGCGGAGTGTGATGCGGTCGATTCGTGGATTCGTCCGGAGCTGACCAGTGGGTTCAAGTTGCCGCGTAAGGCGACGGAGGAGCATCGGCGGTTGCAGGGTTGTCCCGTACGCCGTGGCTAGGGCTGGTGGTCACGAACGTGACCCAGGCGCTTCGCGTGGACGCTTGGGTGGGGACGGACGGACGGGAGGATGACCTGGTGCGCCTGTGGCACGCGAACGGTGGCCCTGCAGTGCAGTTGGCGAATCACAGGGCGATGGTCGGTTACGGGCACTCGTACTCGGTGGTGACGCCGCCGGCGCCGGGGGAGAAGAAGGCACGAATTCGGTTCCTGTCGCCGCCCGGTGGCTGGTGAGTGGCCGGACCTGGGCGCGGATCCGTACCCGTCTGAAGCGCTGGAAAAGTTGGCGGTGAAGGGGAAGGCGACGCGTTATCGGCTGCGGGTGCCTGGGCTGGACATTGATCTGGTGCAGCGTGAGGACGACGGCACTGATAGTGAGATGGAAGGTCTGGTGATCCGTGGGACGCGGGAGACTGGCCTGTCGTACGTGCCGGTGGTGCGGTTCGCGAATCAAATCGACCTTGACGGGGAGGTGTTGGGTGAGGTCACGCCGTTCATTCCGGCGGCGGCGCGGATCAACAAGACCGCGTACGACCGGCTCTTGGCGCAGCACTACAACTCGTGGAAGGTGAAGACGGCCACTGGCCTGGAGCTGCCGAACGAGGTGGACGACGACGGGGATGCGACTGACCGGCTGGACCAGGAGGCTGCTGAGCGGTTGAAGGTGAAGCTCGGGCAGGATGACCTTCTCGTCGCGGAGGATCCGGATGCGAAGTTTGGGGTGTTGGATGCGACGGCGCTCGATCCGTTCGTGAGCGCGTGGCGGGCGGACATCGAAGCGCTCGCAGCCGTCAGCCAGACGCCGACGTATGCGTTGACGGGCACGCTGGCGAACCTGGACTCGGATGCGTTGGCGGGTGCGCGTGGCCCGTTCACGCAGAAGGTGTCGAGCGGCAGGTGGGGGCTGGGGTGTCGTACTCGCGGACGATGCGTACCGCGGCGCATTGTCGGGGTGGACTGATATCGCGGAGGATGATCTGGTGCGGCCAACGTGGCAGGACATGGAGATCCGCAGCATGTCGCAGGCGGTCGATGCGCTAGGAAAGGCCGCGCAGATGCTGGGAATCCGGGCGTGCTCTGTGGCCGCGGATTCCAGGTGTGGAGGCGTCTGACGTGCAGGAGTGGGAGCGGCGCCAGGATGAGGAGTTCGACCGTGACCCGCTGCAGGCGACGTACAAGCGTCAGGCGGAGTCGACGGTGGCCGGGGTTAGCGGTGGCCAGGACTGAGGCTGGTGAGCGGCTGACGGAGGAGCATCGTCTTCAGCAGGTGCACCTGGCGGGTCGACTGTCGGGGAGCTGCGGCGACTGTTCCGCCGGACGGTGCGGTGGGACGACATCGACGGTTCGCGGAGGAGTTCGCTCGTCAGGTGGACCGTTGGTCGCAAAGTTCCGTGAGGCGTCGCGGATGCTGTCGGTGGACTACATGCGCGCGTTTCATGCTGTGGAGTCGCCGGGAGCTCCGGTGCCTATCGAGGTGCCGTCTGATGAGGATGATGTGTCGCTGGCGCGGAGGATTCTGCGGACAGTGCGGGGTGTGCTGAAGGCGTTGTCGGGTAAGGGGTACCGGGAGTCGGAAGCAATGGACCGGGCTGAGGTGTCGGTGACGTCGAAGGGTGTGAAGCTCGCCGGCGATGGTGGCCGGGAGGTCATCGAGACGGAGGTGCGCCGCGGCAATGGGCCTGTGGGTTTGCGCGGGTGGTGGACGCCGACCCGTGCCCGTTCTGCGCGATGCTCGCCTCTCGTGGCCTGTACTTTGCGGGTGAGGGTCGCCGGGGGCGCTGTTGTACCGGTCGGACTCGTTCGGTGACGCGAACGCGAGGTTCGTCGGTGACGGTCGGTTCAAGGTTCACGATGGGTGCTGCTGCACGATGGAACCGGTGTACATGCGCGGCGGGAAGATCGACCTCCCGGGCAACGGCAACGCGTTGGCGAAGGAGTGGGCGGAGGTTGCCGCCGGTCAGGATGATCCGTGGCTGGCGTGGCAGCGGTGGCGTGAGTCGGGGACTTTGCCGGAGAACTACGACGGGCCTCTCGACGGGAAGCGGCGCCCTGCTCCGACGCATGGCCAGTCGACCGGTCGGCGCAAGCATCCGACGCCGGAGAAGGCGTCAGAGCGAGAGGAGCGTCGCGAGCGGGAGCGGGCTGAAAGCGGGCGCGAGAGGCCGGTGAGAAGGCTGTCGAGGGGTCAGGGAAGAAGGTGGACCGTCGAGGCAACTGGGATCGGCAGAAGTACCTGGACTATGCCCAGGAGCTGTCGGTGCGTGCTGACGGGGTTGCTGCGGAGATCGCGGAGCTGAAAGCGCGGGGTCAGACGGATCAGGACATCTCGGTGATGGCTCTGGCGCAGGAGCACAGGGCGTTGCTGTCGCGGATCGAGAGGTACCGGAAGCAGGCGGCGAAGATGTGACGCAGACGGGCCTGGTGCCCGTGCACTATCCCAACGCCCGGAGCGAAAAGGACACCATGCCCGAGAAGATCAACGACACCACCGATGTTACTGACGAGGTCGACGCCCTGGAGGCCGACCGCGACGGTGACACTGACCAGAACGCCAGCAGGACACCCCCGGCACCGAGGGTGACCAGCAGTCCGAGGACTCTGACGATGTGCAGGACACGTCCGACGATGACGAGGACGACACCGAGGATGAGGATGACGACGACGGTGATGCCGACTCGGATGATTCCTCACACTCTGTGCAGCATCTGAAGAAGCAGAACCGGCGTAAGAACCGGGAGGCGAAGCGCTTCCGTGAGCGGGCGACCGTGGCAGAGCGGAAGTTGGCGCAGTATGAGGCGGCTGAGCAGACGGGCCTGCCGTTGAGTATGGCGCCGCGTCTCCAGGGGAAGAACCTCGAGGGCTGAAGAAGGATGCCGAGGAGCTGGCCGGCCTGGTCGGGAAGCGTGGGTTCGCCCGGTGCCCCACCGAATGACGGGGACAAGCACGGGGATCTGACCGGGAGCCGACCTGAAGACGAAACCGATCTCGACAAGATTGCCGAGCGGATCTACAAGTCCTAGAGGAGGACACAATGGCTCACGAGCTGTATCAGGGCACCAACATTGCCCGTTCTGCGCTGGCCGCTGCGTAACCAGTCCACACTGGACCGGATCGTCAACCGGGAGTACTCCCGCGAGATCATCCGCGGCGTTGGCGGTTCCGTCGACATCAAGCGTCCGATCATGGTCGACCGGCCCGGGTGTACACGGAGGCCAATCGTGCCGCCGGCGACCCGATCACGTACTCCAACCTGTACGAGCCGTACATGAGCATCAAGGTCACGGACCAGGTTACAACGCGGTTTCCGATCAACGACTTCGACAACACCTTCACCTTCTCCAACCTGGAGACCCAGGTCGTCGCGCCGATGGCGGACACCGTGGCTGACGGTATCAACGGCATCGTCGTTGACGCGTTCGAGAGCGTTGCCACTGGGCTGACGGCGCTGGACCGTGCCGCGAAGGGCAAGCTCGTCGGAGCGAACGGTACCGCCTACGACACGATCACCGATCTGCGCGACGCAGGTACGACCTTCGAGGGCTTCGGTGCTGGTGTGAAGGTCAAGCCGGGTCAGCTCACTGCGGCTACCAACGCTGATGCGCTGAAGGTCATCCGTGCGGCTCGCCAGCTGTTCGTCAGCGTGGCGTGCCGAACCAGAACCGGTACCTCGTCGTCGGGTCCGGATGGGAGGCTGCGCTGCTGTCTCAGGACATCCTGACGAAGGTCAATGAGTCCGGCAGCTCTGACCAGCTCCGTCTCGCGGAG
>JAPFBL010001188.1:0-23358 GCA_026182355.1 Hermatobates lingyangjiaoensis | reverse complement strand
TACAGACGATTCAATAATATTTCTTAATAACATTGATTTTTCATAGGTAATAATCTTGGAAGGAGGAATAGCCAAACAACTTGATTTTAATATAGTGTTTTCTAATCGTAATAATGTGGGTAATATGTTAATAAAAAAACTCTCCCAGAGAATTGGAGTCCGGTGGTGTTAATAAATTCCGTGCAAAAATTGCCATAAAATTTATATTGGTCAAACTGGAAAATCTTTAAAGACATGTGTAAAACAACACCAATACGACGTAAGTAGACAGGAAAAAAGTAGTGCCTTATTCTTGCATATAAAAAATGAAAATCATCATATTGATTGGACTGGAGTTAAATTTATTACCTATGAAAAATCAATGTTATTAAGAAATATTATTGAATCGTCTCTAATTAAATTTAATAGATTAAATATTATAACATTAGTAACGGTCTCTTCAAACTTGATACTTTCGTCACGAGGGCAATAGCCTCTTCAAAGAGGGTTGACAGCTAGCGGATAGTTTTTTTTACTTTTTCTTACTGTACTCCTTTGTTTCCCCAAACATCCCTTTCTGGACATTAGTCCTTTCCTGCGCTTTCATCCTTTTAAAATACCACTCTTCCCTCCCACTCTTCTCAACTCCTCACCAGATGTTTTCTGCATCTAGTGTTTCAGTTGAGTTTTTGACTCTGACGAAGAGCGCTTGTTGAAAGATCTTAGTCTTGTTTTCCCATTTCTTATTGTGGTTTGATCATTGATTGTTATTTCACGTATTTATGTGAAATCTTTATATATATAAGATTTGAGTAGGATGAGTGCAGTATATACATATAGTATATACATATAAGTAGGATGAGTGCAGTAATTTTGTTTGAAAATTACATTAATAAGAAAGGGAGTTATTATACCTTTTTACAAATTCAGAACATGTTTTTTAACGTTAAACCTATAGGAATGAAATCTTGTTAAAAATAATGAGATCTGGTTTCAATTTTTTTACGATACTATTAAACATCACACATCTACAGACAGAGACATCATCGAAAAAAAAAAAGACTTAGCAGACCTCAAAGCAAGTAAAACTGGCAAAATATCGAGATCGAATCGTTTCACGATCACTATATTACACTATTAATAAAGTAGAAATATTAATTTAATTTCAATTGATTAAATGAGTAGGAGAATATTGAGAAAAAGGAAGTTTGATTAGTAAACAGTAAGTTGACAAAAGTCTCATGATACCCCTAGCGCTACCTAGTGAGAAACTTTGAAAGTTTTACGGGCTGTATACTCTTTGTGTTTTGAGCTTACATAAACGAAATAAATATCGTTAATTACATATTATCGAGATCTACGTGTATAAATCATAGATCATATAAGCTCTTAAATCTGTAAAAGTTATAAATGATAATATATATAAAAAGCAACACAATATATAGGAGCTAACAATCACCAATATTGCAGTTATATTCGTATATGACATTGGCCTTTTGCATCTCCGGGATGACTGCATTATTCATAATTTTGCAGTCATGCAAAATGACAGCTAAATAGTCATATACGAATATAACTGCAATATCGGAGATTGTGAGCTCCTAGACAATTCATATATATATATATATTATATATATAAATATTTAAATTACACAAAGCACGACACAGAAAAGAGAATACAAAGAAAACTTACAGAATTCAATATTTCGAACTGTTGTTCGTCATCAGGAGAGTAGACTGGTAGAGAGGACGAAGTGAGAGAGATCTCCCCACGTCGAAGAACGGAGCGCGAATGATATATATATATATATATATATATATAGGTGTGTTCTCTAATCGGGGTTCGGTCAATTTTCCAGGATAAAAAATCAAACTCTCGTTACCAACGTTTCGGTTTTATTTAAAACCTTTTTCATAGGCCTACAAACAAAGGATAATAAGAAATCACATATCAACATCAAACATATACACAATATGAAAATGGATTGTTACAACTCATGAATATTACAAGCAGAAATATTTCAGAGATACATAAAACAATATTACTTACAGAAGTAAGAATTTTTTAACTAAGAAAATGAAATTTACATTATTTAAAGGAACAACAATGTTAGCCGGACAAAACCTTCGACTAGACTAATAAGATAACATTACAAATAACCTCAACACTGTTCACTCAAGGGAACTAAATAAATCAAATTTCACTAAACCTCAGCACAACACTCCAGAATAAATATTACTTAAATTAGTAATATCACTTCTATGATTAATCGAACTTAGATCCTTTTTAATATATAACATCTCAAGTGTCTTCCTTCTTTGCTCATCTTTTTCTTTTTCTATTATAGTTGTATCTTCAAAATCGAACGTGTGACCCTCGTTTATTGCATGCCCAGCTAAGGCTGTTGCGTTACTTTTATTTGTTCTTATGGAATAATTATGTTGGTACAACCTTTCTTTGAGAAAACGACTAGTTTCACCATAGTAACACTTGTCACAGTCTTTACATTTGATGGCATAAATGAGGTTACTTTGTAACTCCTTCGGTATTTTTTCTTTCAAATTTGAAAATAAAGATTTATTTTTTCTTTTATTATAAAATGCCAGTGTAACTTCAGGTACGTTTCGTTTGAACACTTTTCTAATTGATTGTGATAAGCCCTCAACATAAGGAAATTTGAAATACTTCCTATTTATAACTTCCAGTTCAGCATGATCTTCATTTGAATGTGCTGGTTGCTGTCTTAAATATCTTAACCAATATCGTTCAACTAAGTTCTTCGGATAACAATTTTTCTGTAACAATAATTTCACCCTTTTCTTATTTTCATTTAAAAACATGGACTACTTATTTCAATAACTTTTTTAACCAAATTTTGGACGCAATTTAATTTTTGGTTTATAGCATGAGAAGAATGGTAGTTCAGGATTCTTGCAGCACTGGTAGGTTTTTTAAACCAATCCGTTAAGATATTGCCATTTTCACCTCTTATAACTTTCACATCTAAGAATGGCAGATTTCCATCTTTCTCTACTTCACAAGTGAATTGTAGACGATTATGAAAAGAATTAAATATATTTAATACATTCTCTTCTTCTCCCATTTCAATAATTAAAAACAAATCGTCCACATATAATTTAATAAATTTCACCCTTCGTACCTAATTTATTGATACTGTTTTCCAATAGTTCAATCATAACTATATTTGCGAGAACTGGTGAAATTGGTGATCCCATTGGTAATCCATATTTTTGTTTATAAATAGTACCATCAAAGGTGAAATACCTTGCTTCACATATAAGGTCCAGTATAGAAAGGAAAACCTTTTTCGACATTCCAACCTGTGAACTAATCTTATTCCACTGTTTATTTACTAAATCAAATGCTAGATCTAAAGGTATATTAGTAAACAACGACTGATTTCACTAGATGTTCAGTCGTTGTTTACTAATATACCTTTAGATCTAGCATTTGATTTAGTAAATAAACAGTGGAATAAGATTAGTTCACAGGTTGGAATGTCGAAAAAGGTTTTCCTTTCTATACTGGACCTTATATGTGAAGCAAGGTATTTCACCTTTGATGGTACTATTTATAAACAAAAATATGGATTACCAATGGGATCACCAATTTCACCAGTTCTCGCAAATATAGTTATGATTGAACTATTGGAAAACAGTATCAATAAATTAGGTACGAAGGTGAAATTTATTAAATTATATGTGGACGATTTGTTTTTAATTATTGAAATGGGAGAAGAAGAGAATGTATTAAATATATTTAATTCTTTTCATAATCGTCTACAATTCACTTGTGAAGTAGAGAAAGATGGAAATCTGCCATTCTTAGATGTGAAAGTTATAAGAGGTGAAAATGGCAATATCTTAACGGATTGGTTTAAAAAACCTACCAGTGCTGCAAGAATCCTGAACTACCATTCTTCTCATGCTATAAACCAAAAATTAAATTGCGTCCAAAATTTGGTTAAAAAAGTTATTGAAATAAGTAGTCCATGTTTTTTAAATGAAAATAAGAAAAGGGTGAAATTATTGTTACAGAAAAATTGTTATCCGAAGAACTTAGTTGAACGATATTGGTTAAGATATTTAAGACAGCAACCAGCACATTCAAATGAAGATCATGCTGAACTGGAAGTTATAAATAGGAAGTATTTCAAATTTCCTTATGTTGAGGGCTTATCACAATCAATTAGAAAAGTGTTCAAACGAAACGTACCTGAAGTTACACTGGCATTTTATAATAAAAGAAAAAATAAATCTTTATTTTCAAATTTGAAAGAAAAAATACCGAAGGAGTTACAAAGTAACCTCATTTATGCCATCAAATGTAAAGACTGTGACAAGTGTTACTATGGTGAAACTAGTCGTTTTCTCAAAGAAAGGTTGTACCAACATAATTATTCCATAAGAACAAATAAAAGTAACGCAACAGCCTTAGCTGGGCATGCAATAAACGAGGGTCACACGTTCGATTTTGAAGATACAACTATAATAGAAAAAGAAAAAGATGAGCAAAGAAGGAAGACACTTGAGATGTTATATATTAAAAAGGATCTAAGTTCGATTAATCATAGAAGTGATATTACTAATTTAAGTAATATTTATTCTGGAGTGTTGTGCTGAGGTTTAGTGAAATTTGATTTATTTAGTTCCCTTGAGTGAACAGTGTTGAGGTTATTTGTAATGTTATCTTATTAGTCTAGTCGAAGGTTTTGTCCGGCTAACATTGTTGTTCCTTTAAATAATGTAAATTTCATTTTCTTAGTTAAAAAATTCTTACTTCTGTAAGTAATATTGTTTTATGTATCTCTGAAATATTTCTGCTTGTAATATTCATGAGTTGTAACAATCCATTTTCATATTTGTGTATATGTTTGATGTTGATATGTGTTTCTTATTATCCTTTGTTTGTAGGCCCTATGAAAAAGGTTTTAAATAAAACCGAAACGTTGGCAACGAGAGTTTGATTTTTTATCCTGGAAAATTGACCGAACCCCGATTAGAGAACACACCTATTCTATCAAACGGTCGATATATTATTGAATCTGTTATATATATATATATATATATATTGATAGAGTATATATATGATGATATATATATATAAAAAAATTTATATATATATTATATATATTATATATATATATATATACCCTGAGTTGGGTTTCTGACACTGACGAAGACCGCTTGTTACGGTTGAAAGATCTTAGTCTTGTTTTCCCCATTTCTTATTGTGGTTTGATCATTGATTATATATATCTCACTTAATTAAACGAAACACGATCCAAACTGGAACACAATACCAGTTCAAAATTTAAGAAGAGAAAACAGAGTATGGAAACACACTTACAGACTCAAATTTTGGGTTAAGCCGTCTTCAGGAGAAAAGAGAAACGGAGACCAAGCACGTTGTAGACGCGACGGCAAGTAACCCATATGGGTTAAAAAAAACATAACAAGTTAACCTGGCTGATGAAAAGCCAGGTTAACTTGTTATTTTTTTTTTTTGTTTCATTTAGCTTTCTGATGATGTTGTGACGAAAGGCCTTAGAGCATTTTAATTAATATATATTGTTTATTATGGTAATTAATTCATATATTATATCAAGAGTTATTGTTTGATTATTAATTTATATATAATATATATATATATATATATATATATATAATAATTATATATATAAATTTGAGAAAGTTATTATATCCCTCTGCGAAGTGATGGGTGTTGAATCATTGTTATTATAAAATCATTGGTAAGAATAACTCTATCATCAACAGATAAATGTCAAACGTTTATCAAATAGCAAATAACCATATTACAGTTTTAGTGATTTCTACATTTTCATTGACTCAGATGACTAATAATATAAAGATATGTTACAATTGTGAATGTCATAGAAAACAAAGTTTAAACAATTAAGTGCTTTCAGTTTTCTCTAAAGTCAATTATTTTTAAATTATTTTACAATGAATATTTTGGTCTTTGCTTTTTATATATATTATCATTTATACTTTTACAGATTTAGGAGCTTTCCTAGATTAGTCCTTTCCTGCGCTTTCACCCTTTTAACTTCCCTCCCACTCTTCTCAACCCCTCACCAGATGTTCTCTGCATCTAGTGTTTCAGTTGGGTTTTTGACTCTCGAAGACCGCTTGTTACTTTTGAAAGATCTTAGTCTTGCTTTCCCATTTTCTTATTGTGGTTTGATCATTGATTGTTATTTCACGTGTTTATGTGAAATCTTTTTATCGATTAAACACATAAGTAGAAGTGGTCAATATTTTATTTATATTTAGAATCAAATATAAATAATTAAATTTATATTTAATCAGATAATAATTAAATGTTATCTAATTTCATAAGTACTAGTATTTTCCAGAAACTATACTAGTCAGTTTTTGGAGTTATCTGATTCCTGAATTTCCTTCTACTGTAAAAATAGCACTTCACACATTGCTGCCATTTCCCACTATCTACGTATGTGAAACTGGATTTTCCCTTTAAACTGCCATAAAAAGTAAATACCGAATAACTTACTGCTGGGGCCGATTTGAAAATCAAACTCTCAATTACAAATTGAGTCCTAGACCTATGTTCTAGGACTTCCATAAATGTTTTTAACGGTATGTCAGCTAAGCTAACAAAACTTTATTAATAATTTATGATTTGAATGCGGACAACAGTCTCCAGAACCACTAAATTGATTTTCAAATAATTTAATAATTTAAACATGGCGCCTATCTTGAAGCAGTGCATCCTGGTGAGCAACTCAGAAAGCTTTATGCTATTCCATAGAATAGGTTTGTTTAATTTATGAATGTTTTATAAGCACATCCAATGGTAACGAATTTTTTTCGATTATTTAATTAATTTTATCTATATTTATAGAAAATCTTGAAAAGAAAATACTGATTTTTCTTTTATTACAGTTCCATTTTATGAACTAAAAATGGATTGAAATAATTGCTAAAATGTAAAGATATCTATGTACTGAACAAGATATGGTACGTGTCTAGTGACAATGCAATAAAGATGCTTTCTCTGAGAAATTTAATCACTGGAGAGATTTCAATTTGGGTTAAGTTTAATTTAATTTAAAATATTTCTTTATTTATTTTTATTGATTTTTTATATGGATTTATACATAGTCAGAATTGCAAGTAAATACAACTTAAAATTACAACTAACAAATAATTACAACAAACTTGCAATTATCAACTTCTATATTTAATGTGTACAGTCAGATATTTCACTTAATAAGTAGAATAAAAAGATTTCACATAAACACGTGAAATAACAATCAATGATAAAACCAGAATAAGAAATGGGAAAACAAGACTAGGATCTTTCAACCGTAACAAGTGGCCTTCATCAGAGTCAAAAACCCAACTGAAACACTTGATGCAGAAAACATCTGGTGAGGGGTTGAGAAGAGTGGGAGGGTAGAGTGGTATTTTAAAAGGGTGAAAGCGCAGGAAAGGACAAATGTCCAGGAACGGATGTTTGGGGAAACAAAGGATAAATATTGAATCGTCTCTAATTAAATTTAATAGATCAAATATTATAAACATTAGTAACGGTCTCTTCAAACTTGATACTTTCGTTACGAGGGCAATAGCCTCTTCTAAGGGGGTTGACAGCTAGTGGATAGTTTTTTACTCTTTCTTACTGTACTCCTTTGTTTCTCCAAATATCCCCAACATAAGTCAAGTAAAATAAATGACTCCAGATGTAAAATCTATATATGTTATAGAATAAACCTGAGGAGTTTTTTCTACGAAAGATCTCAGTACCATTTTTCGAAATCTTATCTTGTTTAGACGATATTTTTTTATTTCAAATATTTACTGTTAATTCTTGTCATACATATATACGTATAAAACAAATTTTATTTATCAGGAATCAGTGAGTTTTCCTGGTTCAAATCAATTCAAAGCCAAAGTTCTGAATTAACAATCATATTTTAAAGTTAAGCATTAAAGAGATGTATGAATACACAAACCTTATCACATGCCCGACAATCCACCTCCTGGAAGACCTATTGTTTCATCCTATAAATGTCTTACTGAAAGGATTTCAGCCTTCGTAGACTCAGTTCTACAACCTTTAGTAAGACTCCAACCCTCCTACTGTAAAGACTCATTCCACTTTCTGGAACTCCTCAAAAACCTATCCCTTCCTGCATCCACCCCCCACCCCATTCTCCTAGTGACGATGGACGTGACCTCGCTTTACACCGTTATCAAACACGATGAGGGCTTAGAATCCTTACGACACTTCCTCACTTCCAGACCTCTCCCCCATTTACCCTCGACTGACTTTATAATCTCCCTAACTGACTTTGTCCTCAAACATAATTCCTTCCGTTTCAAAGATGACTTCTACCTGCAAGTCAGAGGAACTGCCATGGGAACCAGGATGGCTCCCTCTTTCGCGAATCTTTTTATGGCACATTTAGAAAATAGTTTCCTTCACTCTTACCACTTGCTCCCCTTATTTTACACCCGTTTCATTGACGATATATTTTTCATCTGGCCCCACGGTAGTTCCGAACTTGACTCCTTCCTTCTGAATTTTAGAACTTTCTGCACTTCTGTTTCTTATACCCACAACGTTTCAGCCACCTCTATGACCTTTCTTGACATCGACATTACCCTCCAGGGCAACAACCTCATTACCTCCGTTCACTCTAAACCCTCAAACCCACACCAGTACCTCCACTTTAATAGTTGTCACCCTCCCCACATAAAGAAATCTATCCCCAGATCCTTATCCATCCGAATCCACCGTATTTGCAACCGACTCCAGCAGAAGAACCTGCACCTCAACTCCCTCAGAACCAAGTTCCTGGAGCGTGGTTATCCGCCATCGTTACTGGAAAGAAGACTGATCCCTGCGAATTTATCCGTCAACCCTCCTTCCGTCTCCACTTCCCCGGTGAATGAGTCTCCCCTCCTTGTTACTACCTTCTTCCCCGGTATACACAAACTCAAACGCATTATCAAAGATCTGTTCCCCATCCTATCCTCTTCTCCTTCCACGTCGACTATTTTCCCCAGCCAACCCCGCCTCTCATATAGACGTTCCCCCAACCTTGGCAACCTCTTTTCCCACAGAGACTTGACGTCCAGGCGCGTCAACCACCCGTCTGTGGGCGCTAAGAGTTGCGAAAGGCGGGGGTGCCTGACCTGTCCGCTTCTCAACCCCCTTTCACACTTCACTCCATCTTCCCATAACCAGTCCTTCCCTGTTGCTAAGGACTGCTCATGTACATCCAAAAATTGTGTTTACAAATTGGACTGTACTCGTTGTGATGCGTTCTACGTAGGACTGTCCTCTAACAAGCTCAGCCTCCGTATGAACGGTCATAGAGCATCCGTTAACAACAACTCCAATTTACCTGTCGCCATACACGCCAAATCCCACGGTCTGTCTTTTAACGACTGCTTCAGTGTGCAGATTCTGCGTCAGATTCCCCCTGGTGATAATACCGTGACCCTTAGAGCCTCTGAGGAGGCTCACATCTGGTTGCTCGGGGCGCGCAGTGCACCTGGACTTAACCTTAAAAGATAATTTTTTTTTTTCCAGTATTCTTTATTCTCTAGTACTTATTTCTTTGTTCCTCTTTCGTATATTTTGTGTTTATCTATTTTGTCTTCTTCACTTACTACTAGTTTGTTTTATCCTATTTTATTTTTCTAAATTCTTATTCTTAACTAGTTTCCCATACTTACCCTTTTATTCAGTCTCTATCTTTTATTTACTAAAACAACCAATGCAAGTTTTTTGTATTGTATTTATTTTTATTTATTTATTTTTTCTTCTTTTCTCTATCATTATTTTTGTTTCTTATAGTTTGTTTTTATCTTATATTGTTTATAATTGTTCACCTACTTATAGTTTTACCCAACCAGTACTGCTTATCTGAGCTTCTGTTTATATCTTCTCCTAATTTTATACTTTAAGACCGGGTACGGTTGACAGCACTGGCGGTTGCCGGGTTGGTTACTTGCCGTTGCGCCTACAACGTGCTTGGTCTCCCATTCTCTTTTCTCCTGAAGACGGATTACCCGAAAATTTGAGTCTGTAAGTGTGTTTCCCTACTTTGTGTGTTGTTCTTTGTTAATCTCGAACTCGTATATATATATATATATATATATATATATATATATATATGACAAGAATTAATAGTAAATAGGTGAAATAAAAAAAAACATCGTCTAAACAACAATAAGATTTCGAAAAATGGGACTGAGATCTTTCGTAGAAAACTCGTCAGGTTTATTCTACAACACAAATAGATTTTTGATCGGAAGTCATTAATTATACTTGACTTATGTTGAGAGAATTTATTCTTCATTCTTCTTTGGGGGTTACGGCTCGTCTAGATCTGATTATATTTTCATTTTTATATTTTCTAAAATTGAAATATTATATATTTAAAATTTATATTATATTTTCTAAAGGGATTAGTTCATTAAGAATTTACTGGAATTTCGTTGCATTTCTTCTGTTTCATCGACTACCTCATTTCCCAAAGTTCGTTTCTGAGTTTGTGCTCAAAGTGTCAATACCTATATCACTAGCATGAGTTGCAAACTGTCTAATGTGGTGAATTACAGGAGAGCTTGACTTACTATAGTAAACATTGTCAAGTAAAGTGTAAAGTGCTCTCCGAATCTGAGAATATCACGTAACTTTCCATTCCCACTTCAATAAACCTTTCAATTATATTTTATTTTATTTCAAAATCCTTTCAATTTTATATAGGTAAATTTGAATCTTGGCTCTTTGGGCTGGTTGACTGTGATTGAACAGTTAGTTGACTTGTCTTCACTTGCCAATCAATGATCAAACGATAATATGAAATGGGAAAACAAGACTAAAATCTTTCAACTGTAAAAGTGGTCTTCGTCAGAGTCAAAAACCCAACTATTGAAAGATCTTAGCCTTCTAATCTAGTGCAATCAGTTATTATGTGGTATTTACTCATTGTAGGGTAAAAATCTAATGAAATGGTCACGACATTTAATTTTTTTTTTTTTTTTTTTAAATGTGGAGACCATTTCATTAGATTTTTACCCTACAATGATCTTAGCCTTGTTTCCCGTTATTCTTTGTTACGGTTGAAAGATCTTAATCTTGTTTTCCCATTTCATTTTGTTGTTTGATCATTGATTGTTGTTTGACGTGTTTATGTGAAATCTTTTTGCCAGTGTACAGTGAATGTCTTTTTTGAAAATGAGTGAAAGGACTAATAATCAATTGTCTAGTTTTAATAAAAACTAGACAATAGTTTATTTGTCCTCCTTTCCCGAAATACTTCCACATTACAAATTGATTATTATCATTATCCACTAACAAATCTAATTCTATAACTCGAATCATTAAGAAAATTCCATTAGAATTAGCTCTACTACACTCTTCTGGTGATAATTCTGCCAAATAGTAAATATTTATTCGAAAATTACCATCGTCATCAAGATATTTCTTTTTAAGATCTGCGTTTAAAGCTATAGCTATTTTCCTATAACCTCCAGTATTTTTAATAGAATTCATGCTGCTAATAATTGTCTTGATAAGTAGCCATTAACTCCTGATGACCAGAAATATCACCCAAATCTTGTGGAACTAAAAACCAAACACATTTATCCAAAGATAAAGATAATAATTCATATTTACCTTCACTTTTTTTCACAACGTGAAAGTGTATTTTCTGTTGCTCAGTCATTGCAGCAGTTGACCTATTAATTAATTGTCTAGTTTTAATGAAACTGATTCTTCCCGTTTTCAATTATCTCAGAACTTATACGTAGAAATGTGAATAAAATCATCTTTTATGGGAAACAACCTGTCACTTATCATTTGGAGAGTGATTTGTAACAAAACTTTTAAAACTGGACAAATCAATTTTAAGTTTAAAATAAAATGAAAACTTAAAAATACCTTGATACCTAAAATGATGATGGAATCTTTCATGAACAATTGAAGGAACAACGATTTGACATTGTTAATTTTAAACGAAAAGATTATCGGAAACTTCAACTAAAGTATCGAAATTACAAATGGTCTTATTTCTGTTTATTGATAAACATTTCAAAACATATTTGTAACATAACTTCTTAAATCTAATAGACAAATTTCCAAAAATAAGACACTGTCTTGTTTCTTTTTAGGTACAAAATACGTGCTAGTACGAGGGATTCAAGTACAATAAGTACTAAGTAATAATCAGATTTACAAAACTGAAATGCACAAACGTTGTACCTGCTCCGTCACTCTATGTAGACTGTTGCAATATATTTTATTTTGAAGATAAATAGAACTTTATAATAAGTAGTGCATTCCTTGAAACGAACTGTAGAGGTAAACAAGAAATTTTTTGGAATGTTTTGTTCCAAACAATTCTTTGAAATATTAGGGCAGCTAGAGATACCTACTAAATTCAACAGCATTTCTTTTAAATGATTATATTATTCATATTATTTTTAGGGAAGGGCTAATATTCCAAAGTGTTTCGTAAATCACACTATGGTTTATTTTCGGGGGTCTTATTTTCAGAAAAGACAGTATTTATAATTTAAATATGGCGCCTATCTTCAAGCAGCGCTTTCTAGTGAACAATTCAGAAAGCTTCAGAAAACCTTTCCATATGATTGGTTTATAAAATTGATTAAATGATATACATTCATGGAATGATAATGATTATTCAATTCATTTAATTATATTAATACTTTATAAAGTGATTATTACTACAATTATTTATGATTTTAAATAATATTTCATAATATTATTAAGTGAATATAAGATAAGTGAAATATAAAGTGAATTTTTTCTATCTTGAAAATTAACATAGTTGACTTTCATAATAGAATAGTTTTTGATTCTTCTGAAAATGAGTCTTTGCTATTATAGAATGCTACCTGCTTTAGATTTTGTTATCTACCACTCACGATATCATTTGATAATAGACAACGCAAAATATATCACAAGCATGCTAAGAAGAATAAATAATATCCATTAAATTTATAGAGTTAGAAAATTCAACCTTTACTGTGATTATATATCAGTCGCTTCTTTGAATGTTATAAAATATCTGTCTGATATAATTTTTTGAGAGTTGAGGTCTAATGATTTAAACTATTCCTTTTGCCGTCGTTTCGACATATATTTATGTCATCTTCAGAGCTACAACATGATTGTTTTACAATTAGCACTAATATTACTAATATTTTGGTTATTTATTACATTTTACATGTACAGTGCGAGTAACAGAGAGGTATTGATCGATAAATCAGTTATTTCGACCAGGGTTGCCAGATTGGCCTTTTGGAGGCCAAATATCTCAAATTTGGCTCTATTCGAAGCAGTTTGGCCTTTAAAAATTTAATTTGGCCTTTTTAAAAATTTTGCCTTAAATTTGGCTCTCTACATTTCACGCATGGAATGGACATTGATTCTGATTGTTTAGAACAGAAACTGAAATATTAAATTACTTTTAAACTTTAATTCACAATACCGTCATTTGTTCATTATTTTATTAATTTGATGGTAATAAGAGCTATAAATGAGCTTTTCTTCTATTGTTTTAAACATTCGTATGTTTCTCGTTCAGTTTGTGTTTTGTTTCGTTTCATTTTCCGTTACTTACTTTTGAGTAACCACTACGTTGTTACGTTTTCAATGTGCCAGTGTAACAGTTCACGTGATAGTTTAGGTGAGTGTGGAGCAGTATAACGAAGTGTATTTTTAGTTTACTTGAAATAAGTACTATAAATTAACTTAAAGATATTTTTTTACTTATTGATGATCACCCTTCATAATGTCCAAGTGGAAAACTAATTATAGATAAATAAAATAGACTAGATTTATGTCTTTTTTTTCAAAATTCTTTATTGTTGAACTAATAATGGAAGGTTTTGATGTTAATATTATGTTTCATGTATGTTGGAATGTTAAAACTACCCTAGGATTGCTAGTCAGTTTTTTTACATCAAGTGGCATTCCTATGGATACTTTGAAATTCTAATACTTTGCTGGTATAGATGCTTTAGTTAGGATTCGCACGTACCTCATAGATAATAAAATTTGCTGTAAAGACTTCATATGTACGTCACGAATGATAGAACTGCACAACAGTCATAATTTGTATGAAAAAAAAGATGGCAAATCTGATGACGAAATCAACTACATGAATGTTCTTTGTGGTGATGATGAATAAAATGTAAGTATTTCTTGTACAATTTCTTTAAATTTTATTAAAATAAGAGGTGATATTAGTTGTTATGCATTTGGCTCTTTTTTGGCTTTATTAATTTCAAAATTTGGCTTTAAATGTTTCTCATAGTCTGGCAACCCTGATTTCGACTATGGATTTTTTTACATTGACATAAGGATATTATTATTATTATTATTTTATTGCTTTTACAATTATTTCATAAGTATAGAGATCAATATTTGATTATCTTGGAAATCTGTTTCTGTTTCATAACCATAAATATTCCATAGCAATAAATAACCAAAATAGTAGTAATAGTAGTGCTAATTGTAAAACAAACATGTTGTAGCCCTGAAGATGTCATAAATATGTGTCGAAACGTCTGCAAAAGAACTAGTTTCAAATCATTATACCTCAACCCTCAAAAAAATTATACCATATAAATATTGGGTCAAGAAAACAAATCATGATATTAAAAAATAACTTTATATCTGATCTCACTCTCTGACTGTGATTTCGCCTAATGTTACCTGATCGCTATTTCACGGAGGATTAACATGAGATTGCGATATTACCAATCTTCTCCTCGATTAAAACTTAAACTTGAATGCAAAAGGTCGACATACTAAAAAAGAAAACAGAAGTCCTCAACAGCATTTGCAATCTCATTTAGACCATTACAATTAGAAAATCTGGGAAAATACGATATATTTCCAGCTTTCTTGAACGATGTAACATGTTTACAAACAATATAGAATACATGTTTGATGAAATAGTGTATATTTTACTTCTTTTAATTTTGTAAACTTTGATTATGTTTTGACAAAGTTTTATAATTTTTGTGTGATAAATTCTGAATATTTTCGGGAGAAAGTAACTTCCTTTCTCCTTCTTCGGGACAGTCTTCTTCGCGTTTCGGAAGAAAGTAACTTCCTTTCTCCTTGTTCTCGTTCTTAGCTGCACCTGTGGGAGGTTGACTCCCACAAAAGCTATTTAGCGCTTTTGGACCCCCTGTGCTTC
The DNA here is from genome assembly GCA_026182355.1 of Hermatobates lingyangjiaoensis. Taxonomy (NCBI): domain Eukaryota; kingdom Metazoa; phylum Arthropoda; class Insecta; order Hemiptera; family Hermatobatidae; genus Hermatobates; species Hermatobates lingyangjiaoensis. Next base: position 8,119 of record JAPFBL010001188.1, on the reverse strand, counting down.
CGGAGGATGGTCTCCGGACTTCCTTCTCCTTAGTATCATACAGGGGAAATCCCTGTTTCTCTATCAGTGGTATTTTGTCCGCTCCGTCAGATCACCTCATAGCGGAGTAAGTCTATTTACTCAAGGGGGTCGCCTGGTGCCTTTGAAGCTCAGTTCGTTTGTCCCTGCATATAGCAGGTTAACAGGGTAGCCTCGTGAAGGCCGAAAGTCGGAGGTGAGTGTTAGAGGCTATTAGAGGCGCTTAATCACTCCATTATTACCCCATGACTCATTATGAAAACATATTATTCATACTTAGTTGATCAATCCATTCATCTTTTAGGTTAAAATGCAGTATGGGAGGCCCCTTGGTACTGCAATAACTAACTGTCGATAATTCCTGTACCATAATATATCGATTATTAAATGGCCTCTTGAAGTTAATATGTTGATTCCTTATACATCACAAAATATATTTCTTTTATTTTTCATGCTTTACAATTATTTTATACTTTTGTACTTATGAATATTAATAAGTAAACCTTTATACCTCTTTATAATTTAAAAAAATAGCGTCGGCATTTAATTGAATAAATTATCAGAGAACTTAAATTTCTTTTAAATTTAAAATTTAAATTTCTTTTTAATTATTTTTTCTTTTTAATGTAATTATTTTTAAAATAATTCACTTCTCTCTGTTTTCTTTAACCTGTATGCGAATAATTCTATATGATCTGGTATTTCAGTTAACTAGACCAGTCATGTCTCAGTTATAGTGCTGTCACCTGTTGACAGATAATCTAACTAATTCAGATATAAGTAAGGAAGCATAACATTGTATAACGTAGAACGTAGATAGAGAGAAATACTCATATTTGTTTCATTTAAATTAATTAGTTAAAATAAACATTGTATTTGTGAAAATTTTTTTTAACAAATAACTTTAAATAATTTTTTACAATGAATTATAGAGTAATATGATTTAATTTAAATAAATTATTGTTGGGTAAAAAGCTAATGAAATTGTCTTCACATATAAAAATTTAATGGTATAGACAACGCGTTTCGAAACGTAGTGTTCTTCCTCAGGCATTAACTAAAAAATACAACAACACGAGGGAGTTATCTATAATAGTATACAGTAAATATAGTACAAAATTAAAATTAGAATCAAATAAATTAGTTAAAAATCAGTATATTCAAAGACAGTTATTATGTTATTAAAAGCCCTCTGTTATTAAAAGCCCAAGTACTTAGTGTCTATATTTTTGTGACATTACGAATTAATATCTGGATTATTCGAGATGTCTACCATGACATATTTCAGTGAAATTCTGTTGAATTAGTATCTTCCATTCTCTTAATTGGATGGAATTGATGGATTAATCCACATTCTTAATTTTCTCTTAATTGTATTTTATTATTTCACTCTAATTTTGTAACTGATTAGATATAATTTGTATTGTAGTGTCTTCCTGATGATGAATACAAAGTGTTCGAAACGCGTAGTTGTTGTTGAATAAAACTTCATTTGTTTGTAGACTTTTGTTTGTTAATCCATTTTATCTTAGAAAGTAGTCATATTCCATATGCCCATCTCTAGTTCTTATTGCTTTTTTTGAAATATAAAAGTTTTCTTATTTAAAATTACAAAAGTATAAAATAAATATAAGGTACAAAAAATAGAGAAATATATTTTATAATATAAGTAATATTCTAATGAAAACAACACTTCGAGATGCCATCGACTAATCGATATATTATGGTACAGGAATATCGACAGTTGTCAATTGGCAGTTACAAAGTTACAAAGCCCCGCCCCCAATACTGCATTTTAGCCAATAAATTAGAGTTTTAAAAATGACAGTCAATTTAAATAACTTATTCAAATGATTGTAGATGTTTAATTTAAATTGGTTTTTATTTCGAATTGTTTGTTGAATGAAATTAATATTAATAATGTTTAATGTATTAAAATGAAACGTGAGTACAATTTAAATTACGAACTGTTGCTTTTAAAAACGAATAACGTTTTAAACCTGATTATCATTTCAATTAATTATTCAAATGAAATCTTTTAGACCAATTCATGATCCCTAATTATTTATAATTATTTGCCGAATTATATAACATTTTAAAAATTATGGGTATTTTATCTGAATCATTCAAATTTAACTGATATGTATATTCTGGGGTTGGTCCATCCTGGACGGCACATGCTGGGGGGGGGGGGGGGGGGGGGCGGCATCTCGAGGTGTTCAAATTTAAAAAAAAAATCTCACAATTTATGTTTTAATAAAAAAAAATAAAAAGCTAAGAAAAAAATCTGGAGTGGCCTGCTCTCAACTTTACTATAACTAAAATTAATATCAATCTTCTTGGGTATATAATATATAATGTCTCATTTATGTATAATGTAAACATTTAAATGGGAGATGCTTATTAGTCTTTCATTTCTGAGGCTGTGCAGATAGCGATTGATCGACTTATCAATATATAAGCCTTTTTTTTGTACATCCCACAGCTGGGATGTACAAATAATCTCACTAGCATAACTACTGCAGTAATAACATTTTGGAAAAACCAAAGTGAAAATTTCTTGACACGAAATAATCTCTTACAAGAGAACATGACGTTTGCTCAAATAGCCAGTGGATTTCATATGTCCGTTACTTGACCTCCTTCTACATTGAATATTTAAGTCAAATTTTCACATTTAAATCAGAAAAAACTCTTATTTTCTATGAAAACATCATAAACATCCAAGAAAAAATGTCGTTTTAAAATAATTTATAATTAAGGATATACAATGATTACATTTATTATCTTCAAACGAAAGATTTCCATTTTGTATTATGTTTTACATTTTTGGTTTTTTATAGAATTATTATACTGCGATTTTATGACTTCTTAGTATTTAATAAAATCATTTTCCTTCCCCTTTATCGAAAATCATTTATACCAATTTCTCTGAGTGAGTGTTATCTTTTTTCCTGCGTCTTGTACTCTGTTATACGCTTGCTATGAATGGATATTGGGAAAAAATATATTAGTAATTAACCAGTCAACTCAAACTGATTTTGAGTTTTGAGTAATTACATACTCAACTCAAAGTTGAAGCCAGCTAGTCAATATAATTTAAATCATTTATAGTTGGGAGCTTCTAATTTTTGAAAATAATAAATATGAACTGTTAGACTAGAATAGTCTAATTTTATCTCAGTGGTGTTGCTAAAAAAATTTCTAAGTCAATGTAAACATTGTAAAAAAATATCAAAAATTCGACAAGTATAGTAGGTGATCCCTTAGTCTAGAATAAAGAAATGGTTTTTATAGCTTTATTGCTCTTTCCCGTAAATGAAACTTCATGAATATTTTTTTATAAATTAGTAACTTTTTGTTCCATTCATGGTCAATTTTTCATGAGTTGTTAATCAGCCGTTTAGCATCAAAAAAACATTTTCTGAAAACAGAAATCGTATTTTAACGCCCCTTTGGTGGATGTAATTTTGAAAAAAATGATTTCAAATCATTTTTCATATAATGTTCTATTTTTAAGCATAGTTTCATTTTGATCCGTCAAACGGTATGTCTTGTATCGCTCTTACAAGCTTTGAGATTGAATTATAAGTCAAGATGTTTACATTTTATTGAAAAAAAAAATTTCCCGTTGTTCTAAAACTCTGAATATATATTTTTCGTTTGTTTCATTTGTAACCTCAAAAATAATGCCAAAATTTCAAAACTCTAGGGCTATCAGTTCAGGAGAAAAAAATGTTTTCTAAAAAACGGTTTTTGGCAAAAAAAAACAGATGTCTTTCCCATCATGCATAATTCTTCCCAAACAATAGGGATCTTCGTCTTTATGGGGCCCATTTTTGTGTAAAATATCAACTTGATCCATCAAAGATTCTGGACCGTAGCATGGTAATAAGCAATGCTAACACACTCACCCACCCACCAACCCACCCACACACACACACAGACATCATCGAAAAAACTTCATAAAACGACTTCTGGGACCTCAAAACATGTAATTCCGTCAAAATCTCGAGATGGAATTTTTTCACGATCACTATACTTTACTTATAGTAAAGTAATAATAGGAAGCACGCATCAAACGACCACGCTCATAATAACACCTCTGTCCTTTGTAAAACCCCAAACGGGTTCATCACTATCTCATCTAAAATGACAGAATACAAATAATGATATTAAAAACCTACTCTCTTTAGCAATAGGCAGAGACTATAGTGCAAAGGCTAAAGACTACACTTTAGTAGCGCATAAGAGGTGGCAATTTTAGTGTGTTAAAATATAACAAGTAGAAAGAAACACTAATACAGCAGACAACAGGAGCACTAGCATGGTGGTGGAGACTACTGAGCGTGCATGAGAGAGCTTGCTAGACATATACTTCACATGTCACTATTCTTTCAATTTTCTGGAAGTGCTGATTACCATTTTGCTCATAAAACATATTCTAAACTCTCCATTAGGTGATAGGTGCTATTTATAATTTAACCAAAAGTTATAGTAGCAATTATAGAAAATATAAATTTATATATATATATTAAACTTCAAAAATGTCTTACTAACTTATAAAAATCATTAACGGCCTATAAACAAAATGTAACAAATGAATGACCCTGTGACATTGGCCATTTACTATGTGATATGCTACAGGTGACACATCATGTTTAAGAGATGATGGTAATAACATCACTTGCTCTATGCACAGCAATGCTGATTGATAATCAATCATCTTCCTTCCTTTTCTTGTTTTCCTGTGAATTTTGCTTTTGAAGACAGTAAAATGAGCATTGCTTGTTACCACGCTAGGGCCAGAATCTTTGATGGATCAAGTTGATATTTTACACGAAAATGGGCCCCATAAAGACGAAGATCCCTATTGTTTGGGAAGAATTATGCATGATGGGAAAGTCATTTTTTTTTGCCAAAAACCGTTTTTTAGAAAAAATTTATTTCTCCTAAACTGATAACCCTAGAGTTTTGAAATTTTGACATTATCTTTGAGGTTACAAATGGAACAAATGAAAAATATATACAGAATTTTATAACAACAGGAAATATTTTTTTTTTAATAAAATGGAAAAATTTTGACTTATAATCCAATCTCAAACCTTGTGAGAGCAATACAAGTCATACTGTTTGACGGATCGCAATGAAACTATGCATAAGAATAGAACATTATGTGGAGAATGAGTTGAGATATTTTTTTTCAAAATTACATTCGCTAAAGGGGCGTTACATTCTGTTTTCAGAAAATGTTTTTTTGACGCTAAACGGGTTATTAAGAAATAATGAAAAATTGACCACAAATTGAACAAAAAATTAGCAATTCATAAAATAAAGGTCATGAAGTTTCAATTACGGGAAAGAGCAATAACGCTATAAAAACTGTTTGTTTATCCTAAACTAAGTGATCAATCACCTGCTATACTTGTCGAATCTTTATAAATAAAATAATGATTTTGTCTGTACATTGCTTAGAACTGACTCATTTCAAGTTTTCTTTACGTTTCATACATTGGAGAAACCGAATCCACCCTTAGAAAAATTTCTGTCGGTTTGTCGGTTTATCCGCAAAACTTTGTCACAGGTAAACTCAGCTACCATAAGACATATAAAGCTGAAACTTTTACAGTAGATTTGTGTAGGTCTAACTTAAAATATAGGCTATGAATTGATTGGAAATTCAACGTAGAAGTGAAGTTATGGACGTTTAACGCAAAAATGTTTGTCACAAGTAAACTCAGCCACCATAAGACATAGCGAGCTGAAACATTGACACTGGATTTGTGTGTGCCTAACTTAAAATATGGGCTCTAAATAGATTATTAATTCAGTACAGAAGCGAAGTTATGGGATTTTAGCTGTATTTTCCTAACTTCACAGGCAAGTTTGTTTTGAAAATACACAGGTGTGGCAAGTAGGTATTGTTAGTTGATTTTAATTTCAATTGAGCATATGAATATATTGCGTATTTGACATCATTGAAATGGTGTTTCACAGAGTTAAGGATGTACTATCTATTGAGAATAAATGTTTTGTAAACGAGCAATTCTCAACTCTTAATATGAACAGGGAGGAAAAATCAACAAACAAGTTCTTACGCTATATGAAGCCGAGGAAAGAACTTACAAGTCAGTAAAGAGATTGGATTAGTGACGAAGAAGCAGTTCATTATCTAATTGAATTTCTTGACTCTGAATTTATTTCTCCTGGACTGCCTGCTCATGAGTAAAAACTTAAAGTAGAGCACCAATCATGCTACAATTTAGTAGCAGTAACAAATTTCATGTTACGAAACATGAGTGCCCCAAAACTGTGCAACGGGACACGACTCTGAGTTCGTGCTCTACACAGATATGCCATAGAGGCGGACATAATGACTGGATGTGGTATTGGGGAGTCTGTGTGTATACTTCACATACCATTGATTCCGAGCCACTGTCTGTTTACGTTGAAATGATTGCAAAGTCCGGTCAGAGTCTATTTCGCAATGACGTTAACTAAGTCGCAAAGGGAGACTTCATCTAACGCAGGAATACAAGGTAGCAAAACCAAGTTTTTCTCACATGGTCAAATGTAGTTTACATGCTCAACGGTCAGAGGTTTCAACTCTTTCTTCTACCATGAACCTGAAGGACAGACAGCTAATGTAGTGTATAAGCTGGAGGCATTTGTTTAACACTGTAGTAATAATGGTATTTTCTACTATTCTATAATTTCTAATGACATTTTGAAATACCAAAAATGACGGAACTTCTGATTCCTCCGTGGTATAGTCGAAAGGCAAGGCACACGGCAATAAACCAAAACAGGAACTTCTGATTCCGTCAAAGACGGGTACGTTTGCTATGTATTATATATAACTGTCAACTTTTTTTAATTTAATATTTGCTTAATAAATACACTGGTAATAATGTAAGGTATGGGACCAGAGTAGCCCAGTGGCTTGCGTGATCGCCGATGACAGTAGTGCAAATGTATTATAAATAAATGTAACAAACAAATATTTTTTTTAATTTAAAATGTGGATAATATAAAAGATGGTAATAAAGTAAAGGGATCTAGCCAGGGTTGCCAGTAGCTTGCTTGCTCGCCGATGACAGTAGTGCAAATGTATTATAAATAAACACAACAAAAATATTTTTTTTTAATTTAATATTTGCGTAATATAAACACTGGTAATAAAGTAAGGTATGGAACCAGAGTAGCCCAGTGGCTTGCGTGCTAGCTTTTGACTGGGAGCACGTTAATTAGAACTAACTCATTTCAAGTTTTCTTTACGTTTCATACTTCAGGTAGCCACATGTACCCTTAGAATAATTTCTGTCTGTCGGTTTGTCCACAAAATATTGCTACCATAAGACATATAAAGACATATAAGACATATAAGCTAACAAAAAACAATGGAAATTTGTCATATCTACTTTACAATCATCATAACAAATTCAAAAAAATTACTTACTCAAGGCTAGAATCTAATAATCTTCTTCTAATCTAAGTAAGTTTTTTGATTTGTTATGTTGATTGTAAAGTAGATATGACAAATGTCCATTGTTTTTTATTAGTTTATAACCCTGAGGATGTCTCAAAATAAAGACGACACGATGGCGAAAAGATGATTCCTTATATTAACCCTGACCAAATTTCAAGAAGAAGAAAAAGTGTTTATTAGTAATTTGTGGTTAAGAAAACAATACCTTAATATATTTAATGTTATTAGACTTCGTCTTTTTATTTTTTACTTATTTACCATGTTCTTCCTTCATTTTCCTATTTTCTTCTTATTTATTATATGTTTTTTTGTTACTTACCCTGTACGTAATTATAATTTACGTATTTCTCTTGCTTATTCTTTGATAAAAAGCACGCATGCGGTAATATCTTCAACCAGTTTATTTATGTTCCTATGTTTATATGTACTTTTTTCTTCGTTAAAGTATATATGTATATATGTTATTTTTACTTTTTTTAAATTCTTTATTGAAACATGCTCCACACAAGGTATTACATGTTTACTATATGTATATATATTATAGTATACATACTATATGCGTATATAGTATACATACTATATGTATTTATAGTATACATACTATATGTATAT
>JAPFBL010001187.1:0-27144 GCA_026182355.1 Hermatobates lingyangjiaoensis | reverse complement strand
TATATATATAATATATATATATAATATATGTGTGTGTGTGTGTGGTGTCTGTGTCCAAACGTTTGTGGAAAATCTACAGTCCACAATCTTTGATAGAATAAATTAATAGTTTTCTTGGGTTTCATGAATCATATTATCTTTGAGTAATATTGAAGTAGGCTTAATGGACTCTTTCGTTCTATATTACAAAAATCGGATACTAATCTGAAGTCGCTGATACAACCCAGAACCCCTTTATTTATTTCTAAAGACCACTATAAGTAGCTCTTTCCAAATAGACAGGAATGCTGTTAAAAGTAAAGTAAAAAATATGAAGAATTTGTTGACTATGTTTACTTATAGTAAAGTTGAGTGTAGGCCATTTCAGATTTTTGAAATATTATCACTGATTTCTACTCGAATATTTTGACTGATAAGAGCTTTAGAAAAACCAAATAGCATACATCTTTTGTGAAGTTATTTTTCTAGAAATTGTAATTAATTTGTTATTTGTACTATTTTAACGATAATATTATTTAAAATAATAAAAAGCCTTACCTGAACATCTTTAGTGAAATGGTTATTACAGAAGATATGAACAGCGTTGAACTCACGAACTTGGTCAAATTCAAACTTGACTTCAACTGGTTGACCTCCTCTGGAGTCATTCTTCCAGCCAACCCATCCTTCTCGACTTGCCCACCGGCCACCTCCTGAAAACAGACAAAGAGTCAATACTCCATGTGGACGACAGAACAGCAGATTGGAAATGACTGAAACAATAATGTGGCAAGTATTGAGAGACTCTGGCAAACAGGGCAGTGCTGGCGATGAAAGTTTAACAGTATCCCAAGATTTAGCCTATGTAATTCCCATGATTCAAATAAATATCCCATGATTTATCCTATGTAATTCCCATGATTCAAATAAATATCCCATGATTTAGCCTATGTAATTCCCATGATTCAAATAAATATCCCATGATTTAGCCTATGTAATTCCCATGATTCAAATAAATATCCCAAGATTTAGCCTATGTAATTCCCATGATTCAAAAAAATTCCCATTTCGTTAATAAAGAATTCGTTAATGTTTTTGAATCTTGGCGTTCCTCGGCATTTTGTTGGCCATGACCGCTTTAGTCAACCAGGCCACCTTGTTCACAAGGTTACCCTCTTAGTTCCAGGGTTTGCTCACACTTTTTCACTGTGGAGCTACTTTAAAATGACCAAGTCAAAATGATTTACCGACCCATAAAAGCGTATTCTATTTTTTTCAACCTGGCATTACTGCATGAGCCAATATTGCAACAAAATAACTTCAAACATTTTTTGTAATTACCATATAATAATAATAATAACAATACATTGAAAATGTATAATAATAATAATTAAAAATAATTAAATTTAAAAATAATTAATACAGTGTTTTTTGTAGCTTTTCCATTGTGCTCAAATACAGAGGCTTTACAAGAGGTTCAAACACACCACATACCAAAACTACATACAAGTTTATGCGATCTTACCAATATTGGCCTCGCGATCGACGGTAGATCGCGCGACGTATTAGCCACCCCTGTCTAGCCCTATGGTTCTCAACATGGTCCACTTGAACCCTCAAGGGTCCACAGAGGACTACTGGTTGGTCCACGGGAGAAAATAGTATTTTGAAAATCCTTCAACATGTAGCACGTGGTTTATGCCACATGCTAATTTTAGTGGCGTATATCTGGATAGCATAACTAAAAATATATTAAAACGCAGCGAGCTGACCGTTAGAATATTCAAAAACATAATATTTATGACATAGGGCCCAGCACTCTCCTCAGTTTTTATAGTGTTCCAAAGTATTAAAATGCTCTATTACAATATTTTTTTCTGTTATATTCAAAACTGATCCTTTTACAAATCATTTCAGTATACTTTAGGAAATATTAATAATAATTTCCTAATAATAATAATAATAATAATAATTAATAATTTCGACATCATATTGAAAATGTAATGAAATCATATCATAGTTACACTTTTCATTTACCAAAAAAACTAATATTTGCTTGACAATTTACTCGTATATAATTATGTTTTTGAAGTACCCGTGGGGGGATAGGGGTCCACATATGACAGAATAGCGCTCAGGGGGTCCACAAGCAAACAAAGGTTGAGAACTCCTGCTCTAGCCAGCTCCATTGAATATGGAAGTGCCCGAGGGCACCTCAAGCAACGCAATGCTAAGCACGAATTCTGACAGTTACTCCGCAAAACGGTTCCTAGGCCAAGAGTAATAGACAAGCTAAAGCCTAGGTAACGTGCGGGAGAAGAAATTAAATTCCCTTATCGGTTGCACTTTAACTAAAGAACACATATAACGAAGACATATTAAAATACACAATCAAGACTAACTCAACTTATCATACGCCTCAAGGTACAAAATATTCCCTTGAGGTGGAAACTAAACTAATATAACTAAGAAACACTGAATACTAAAAAAAAAATTAATATAATGTCCGACAAGGTACTCGATATTCCCTTATCGGTTGCTTAAACTAAAGGACAAGGACATATAAATAAACATACAGAACGAGCACAACTTACGTTAAACCCTCAAGTAGTGGGAATATTCCCTTGAGGGGACAAAGACTAAACTAATTTATCACTAATGGTAACTAGCCAAGACTAAAAATAAACCACACATCGAGGTCCCTGTCACTAGAGGGTAAGGGTTTCTTTCCCCCTTGGTAAACATACCGAAAAAGACCAAACAAACCTCCCGACATAGATGTCGTTAAACCATCAGTCCCGAGACTGTACAATGTCAGGTACTCATTAAAGATCCCCCTAGTCAAAATAAAGTTGAGTTAGGCAACATTTAGGGCTCCCAATTTAAAATCAACCCGGTAATATGACTCATTTGTTACTTCAAATGGGTACCAAATAATAAATGAGCCACACTAAATCAACACTAAAACACTGAAAGCCTAATAACTTCGTGTTATTTTAATCAAAACTAATCTTACTTGTTAGTCATCGTCATGCTAATCTCATTTCATGATTATGAATTGTATTTGCTCAATCATTGTATTTAAATAGATGTCAAGATTACTTGTTTATCATCATATTAAATTCCAAACAACTGCTAATTGTTTTAAACAATTATGCTAATTAAATTTACATCGTAATTAGTTATTAAATTAATCAAAATGATTCATCAGTATTTCTAATATAGGGTTTAAAGTACAGTAAAGTTGTACATTCTCGGTTTATTTTATTATGTACAACTTGCAAAAGCAGAAACAAGAAATATATGACATTCTTAATTTCCTTAATTATAAAAACTATTTCTAATTGATTTAGAAACAATTAAAGCATCAAGTTCAACTGGTTTTGTTTACAATCAAAAAGAAAAAAACTTACCTCATGCTTAAGGAAACGATTGCATTCCAGAGAATATGTTTGCTCCAGTAGACACTAATTCACGATGATATTAAATTCCACTTTTATTACAACTAATTCGCATAAATTCTCCTTGTCACGCTATATTTTCTTTTAAATGAGGTTGTAAAATTGTAAAAGTCGTTAAACAAAAGATATGTAACAGACAAACCAATGTAAATCATTTAACAACACTAATTTAAAATTAGTTCCGCTTCATTAGTCGTGTTTAATAGCTTCGTAACCTTCCTTCATATTAACCAATTAAAATAAACAACAATACAAAGTTTTATTTCCTTTTTTAAATAATTGAATAACGTGTGATAATTTTTAATTTAATCAATTGATTAATTAATTACCTTAATTAATAATACCTTTAATAATTTAAATTCAATACAATTTTCAACGAATTAAAACCATTTCACAGTTGTTATGTCGTATTTAGGCCTTACTTAACCTTCACTTTCATGTAACCTTCTCATTGTTTTCTAATAAAGAATAATATATCATTATAATATTATTTATAACACGGTACTGTTTTCTTGACCACAAAATATTAACAAACACTTTTTCTTTTTCTCGGAGTTTGGTCAGGGTAAATATATGGAATCACCTTTTTGCCAACGTTTCGTCTTTATTTCAAGACATCCTCAGGGCTATAAACTAACAAAAAAACAATAAACAATGGACATTTGTCATTTCTACTTTAAAAACATCATAAACAAATTGAAAAAAAAAAAGAACTTACTGAAGGCTGGGTTCTGTTACATTACAACAACCGTTAACTGTCATTACATGTGCTGTTCCAAGCGGCATATTATTGAAACACTGTTTTTTTAGTACAATCATATATATATACACATATATACATATACAAATATTATAATATATATCTATTATAATAGACATATATACCCTGACCAAACTCCGAGAAAAAGAAAAAATGTTCGTTATTATTTATAACGAAATGGAAAATAAAACTATTATACTGGTAAAATAATTGACTATTTGAACTTACATTAATTGTTTTTCATTTTAATTACTATATTGTTTGTTTTTGAAACATAATACAGTTCGTTAGGGCAACATATCAAACGATTACAAGAAAAGAACACCTAGAAACAACAACAGACACAACTGAGTTCAATATTTCGAGAAAGTTCTTTCAGAAGAAGAAACGGAAGAAGAAGATGAGTTCTACTCAGCTGGAAAACAGCAGCTCTGTTCTTCTTACGAGCAGAACTCGTCTTCATCTTCTCCTGATGATGATGTCAAAATATTGAACTCAGTAGTGTGTTTTGATGTTTTTTTCTTGTAATCGTTTGATATATGTTTTTTTTGTTAATGACAATTACTTCATTAAGACCTTTTATATATATTCTAGGTGTAGAAAGTGTTGCTCATTTATTATTTGGCACCCGTTTTATTAAAAGGTGAACCACATAACCGACGTTGATTTTACACTACAAAATAAAGTCATATATTTTAGTTACCTTAACAGTATTTAGAGCAGGATGTAGGCTCAGAACCGACGGCTCAACGTCTTTTTCAGAGGGACTACAGTGGAACCTCTACATATGAGATTAATTCGTTCCCGGATCGTGCTCGTATCTAGAATTTCTCGTATCTAGAGCGAATTTTTCCCATAAGAAATAACTGAAAACCAATTAATTTGTTCCCGGCCTCCCACAATCATTCAAGTTAACCATAAATAACTATGAACACATCTTCCTGATTACTAAAAACACATTCAAATAGTGACTGAACATAAAAATACAGTAATAAGATAAATAATATGATATTAACGAAATAAAATGCGAGTTTATTATGAGCATTTATTATGAGCACTTCCACTTAAAATTAAAGTTAACTCTATGAAAAACTAAATTTTTTTACGGGAATAATTTATTTATGCACTTTTTTCTGCTTTTTTTTTTGCTTTTTAACATTACTGTATCAGTTTTTACTTTTCTTCGCTTTCTTTTGCCCTTTTAGCTGGAATCGCAACACTTTCACTTTCTATAGGTCTTTTGAAGAAAAACTTATCCAAGGAGGTTTGTCTCTGCCTCCCTTTCAAAATGTTACGGAAATGTGTAAGGCAAGTGTCATTAAAAAGAGCTGTAGCACGACTAGTAGCCACTTTTTCTGGATGTTTCTTTTCAACGAAAGCAACAATTTCCTCCCACCTAACGAAACTTGGCCACCTAGCGGAACCATCTGGAAATTCTCGTAACTTGGATTTTCTCTAGTATGTAGAGCAAGATTTTTGCTCGAAAGACCTCTCGTATCTCGAGTTTCTCGTAAGTAGAGTTGCTCGTATGTAGAGGTTCCACTGTATATGATAAGATTTATTCACCTCCAAAGTAAATAAATCGAGGTGCAGACTGGGTATTGAACCCCAGACTTACAAGTGCTGAGGTGAGCACGCAAGCCACTGGGCTACCATGATTCATTAAAAATGCACAAAACAAGAACTATTGTCAACGGTAGAAGGTTTTCATCGCTGGTAGAGAGACAAGGCATTGAGCTAGCATTGCGTTGATGTGGGTGGTGGGGGGTGGGGGGGCTAATGAACTCATAAGAAGTGATGTGGGCTTTGTCAATAGGGTCATGACTAAGCATGAATTAAAGTCAAGTCGGTTCTAATGAAGTCTTCCTGTGGAGTGGCCTCAGTAAGAAGGCATTGTCCTAGGGCAGATCCATCTTTCTTAAACACACACACAACCTCTATTCATCCTCTTATCCAACCTAAACACCTACATATACCTTATGTGTATTACGTTTGTCCCTTTGTTTCTATTTACATTGGTGTTAATATAATTGATTTTAATTTTATTAACACATACGGAAATAGAAACAAACAGTCACTTTTAATTCCCAGAACTATAGAACACATAAATACGAGTATCCTTCGAAAAAGTCGGTATACGAGAGTTTCTTCAGAACTCTCAAAATATAATTCAACGATTATATATATATAAATATATTCATCATGATTTGTTTTCTTGACCAAATATTTATATGATGTAATTTTTTTTAGGGTTGAGGTCCAATGATGTTAAACTAATCCTTTTGCCGACGTTTCGACATATATTTATGTCATCTTCAGGGCTTGGAAATCTGAACATAAACAGATTTCCAAGCCCTGAAGATGACATAAATATATGTCGAAACATCGACAAAAGGACTAGTTTAAAATCATTGGACCTCAACCCTCAAAAAAAATTACATTATATATATATAATATATATATATATAATCAAACCACAATAAGAAAATGGGAAAAGAAGACTAAGATCTTTCAACCGTAACAAGTGGTCTTCGTCAGAGTCAAAAACCCAACTGACCAAAAAAAAAAAAAACCAACTGAGTTGGTTTTTTAAGAATAAATGATGACCACACACAATGATATAGTAGTTTAACAAAAGGCCATAAACCTATTCTTTCAGCACCCCCCCCCCCCCTCCCACCTTACATCATATCCAATCTGGAGCTAAGTTTATGTCTGAAGTTATTTCAAAGATTGTTTGTGTTAGTCGTTTTTCTTGCTGTTCATTCGAAGGGTGATTTCTTGGTTACTAACATATACTAAGAATAAAAATACAGGAATGGAGGTTTTCAAACTCACCCCCCCTACCTCAAAAGGGAGTTGTTACTTTTTTTTTTTTTTTTTTTTTTTTTTCTTGAACCAAATAACGACCATCTGGCTCAGTTTATGCGGCTCATTGCCGATCAAAATCGCTTAACACAAAAAAAAAAAAAAAAGAAAAAGGCAATTAAGAGCGCAGAAGCAGAACAAGGAGATTTATGTGGGTGTTTTAATTTGAACGAGCTTTCGAGAGAGGGAGGGGGTTTTTTTTCTTTCTTTTTCTTAATACTTGGTATCTTTGATTCACGAGTATTAACACAGACTTGAGAGTTTGCTAGAGAGAGAGAGAGAGAGAGAGAGAGAGTGTGGGGTGAGGGGGAGCTTATTTGCATATTTCGTGCTTTGATTGGGAAACAACAGAGAGTGAGAGAGAGTGTGAGAGATGGACGAGCCCTCTTTTGTTTTCAAACCCCTCTCAACACACGCACAGTGTAGTCATTGAGAGAATGACGCTATACCTCTCTTCCCCCCCCCCCCCCCCCCCCAAGGTCTTTATTGTTTTAATCAAATACACCTTTGTGTTCCGCCTTGTATTTCAACCCCCCCACCCTCCTCACTCAAGTAGATCTGTTCATCCCTTAGTGTCACTTCATCCCTTCAATGCTACTTTGAAGTCTTTTTATATAATGAAAATCAAAATCATGGGAAACACATGTCGCTATGGTTGATTGCAACTGGATTCCTTTGAAACATTAATAAAGAATTTGTTTACAACACTATTAAAAAAAAAACTGTATCTTTATTGCTAATTGCTAACTATTTGTTTATTTACTCGTTATATCAAATATGAAGAAGATGCAGTTTTGTATACTCGTATTAAAAAATATGTTCACTGAACATTTAGTCAATGAGACACTTGTGTTTCATACACAATTATCAATATCTTGACATTTCTATTCTGTAAATTTCAAAAAGTTCTATAAATATCTAGAGAAGGATATTATCTTATTCGATTACTCTAACCAATATGTTTTAATAGAATTGTATAGCTGTTGCTGGCAAAGTTCATAAATGGCTTAGTTTCCGCCTAAGATAACACTTAGTACAAAGTACAAAGCTTGTACAAAATTGTATAACCTGGGAGCCTACAATAGTTCTAGTAAAACAAATACACAACGGCACTGTTCATAGAAGATACGAAAAGAGGATAGATGAGGATAGGCAAAGAAACAATACCGTCATCCTCTCCGCAGATGACGATGAATAAAGTGAACATTAAAAACGTGAGTTTTTTGAAGAAATGTTTTATCTTACGTATTTTATTGTTATTGTGATATTTATTTGAATCAAGGGAATTTCATAAGCTAAATCAGTGTTTCCCAAACTTTTTCGAGCCACCGCCCCCTTGGGTCCATAAACCTATAACTCAACACCCTTGAATAATAATCAGATTTCTAGACTAAATAACCGAATGAGTAACATTTTAATAATTAAATTAAAATAATTACTAATCGAATATTTATTTATAATCCAATATATGTATTGTTTCATAGCATATTTATTATACAAAAGAATTAGTACACAATAAAAGAAACTTGGATGAGAATATACTTTTAACATAAAAATGAATTATCAAAACAAATAATTTTAAGAAACCTTTTCCTAGAAGTTTACAAGTGGTGTTTTCACATTCTATGGAAATAGAATCCCCAACTCCTTTTGGCATTAGCGCCCTCCGATATCAAAGCACCGCCCCCCTGGGGGGCGGTACCGCCCACTTTGGGAAACACTGGGCTAAATCATGGGATATTTATTTGAATCATGGTAATTCTTAAATCATGGCTAAATCTTGGGATATTTATTTGAATCTTGGGAATTTCATAAGCTAAATCTTGGGATATTTATTTGAATCATGGGAATTCTTAAATCATGGCTAAATCTTGGGATATTTATTTGAATCTTGGGAATTTCTTAAACTAAATCTTGGGATATTTATTTGAATCATGGGAATTCTTAAATCATGGCTAAATCTTGGGATATTTATTTGAATCATGGGAATTACATAGGCTAAATATTGGGATATTTATTTGAATCATGGGAATTCTTAAATCATGGCTAAATCTTGGGATATTTATTTGAATCATGGGAATTACATAGGCTAAATATTGGGATATTTATTTGAAGCATGGAAATTACACAGGCTAAATCTTGGAATATTTATTTGAATCATGGGAATTCTTAAATGATGGCTAAATCTTGGGATATTTATTTGAAGCATGGAAATTACACAGGCTAAATCTTGGGATATTTATTTGAATCATGGGAATTCTTAAATCATGGCTAAATCTTGGGAATTTCATAAGCTAAATCTTGGGATATTTATTTGAATCATGGGAATTCTTAAATGATGGCTAAATCTTGGGATATTTATTTCAATCTTGGGAATTTCATAAGCTAAATCTTGGGATATTTATTTGAATCATGGGAATTCTTAAATCATGGCTAAATCTTGGGATATTTATTTGAATCTTGGAATATTTATTTGAATCATGGGAATTCTTGAATCATGGCTACATCTTGGGATACTGTTTAAGTTTTCTTCAGCAGCGCTAGTTAGATCTGTTTGAAATAAAGCTCACCTTTTTCAAACTCGTAATGAGTGTTCTTGAAGTTTTCAAGACCGACTTTGCCATCTGTCAGCTGGCCGAGACCCCTTTGGAGTTCTGCATCCCAGTGACCGTCATATGTAGCGTCAAAGAACTCAAAAGCGCCTCTCTTGTCGCCTTGCGGCATTGAATATGAGACAATGCCATCTGAAACAAGTCAATTTATGTAATACAAAGTAAAAGGATCTGTATTTGTTAGGACTAAATTTAGGAAATGGTTTTGGCAATAGGTTTTTGGCATAGGGTCCTTACGCGGTTTAGTATAACAATGAACTACATGTAATTCCATGACTTTTAAGTCTTTTTTGTAATAAATTCGTAAAGGTCAATAGACCATCCCAAAAGCAGCCAATTTTACCTTATTTCAAAAATGTATAGGTTCTGCTCACTTCAATAAGTGGCTCATTGTCAATTCACCATCCCAAAAGCAGCCAATTTTACCTTATTTCAAAAATGTATAGGTTCTATTCACATTAATAAGTCAGCAGTATGGTTCAGACTGAATATAAGTCTATGACCTTTTAGTATGTAATACTTAAAGGTCTATTCACCATCCTAAAAGCAGCCAATTTTACCTTATTTCAAATATGTATGTTCTGCTCACTTTAATAAGTCAGCAGTATGGTTAAGACTGAATATAAGTCTATGACCTTTTAGTATGTAATACTTCAAGGTCTATTCACCATCCCAAAAGCAGCCAATTTTACCTTATTTCAAATATGTATGTTCTGCTCACTTTAATAAGTCAGCAGTATGGTTAAGACTGAATATAAGTCTATGACCTTTTAGTATGTAATACTTAAAGGTCTATTCACCATCCTAAAAGCAGCCAATTTTACCTTATTTCAAATATGTATGTTCTGCTCACTTTAATAAGTCAGCAGTATGGTTAAGACTGAATATAAGTCTATGACCTTTTAGTATGTAATACTTAAAGGTCTATTCACCATCCCAAAAGCAGCCAATTTTACCTTATTTCAAATATGTATAGGTTCTGCTCACTTTAATAAGTCAGCAGTATGGTTAAGACTGAATATAAGTCTATGACCTTTTAGTATGTAATACTTAAAGGTCTATTCACCATCCTAAAAGCAGCCAATTTTACCTTATTTCAAATATGTATGTTCTGCTCACTTTAATAAGTCAGCAGTATGGTTAAGACTGAATATAAGTCTATGACCTTTTAGTATGTAATACTTCAAGGTCTATTCACCATCCCAAAAGCAGCCAATTTTACCTTATTTCAAATATGTATAGGTTCTGCTCACTTTAATAAGTCAGCAGTATGGTTAAGACTGAATATAAGTCTATGACCTTTTAGTATGTAATACTTAAAGGTCTATTCACCATCCTAAAAGCAGCCAATTTTACCTTATTTCAAATATGTATAGGTTCTGCTCACTTTAATAAGTCAGCAGTATGGTTAAGACTGAATATAAGTCTATGACCTTTTAGTATGTAATACTTAAAGGTCTATTTACCATCCCAAAAGCAGCCAATTTTACCTTATTTCAAATATGTATAGGTTCTGCTCACTTTAATAAGTCAGCAGTATGGTTAAGACAGAATATAAGTCTATGACCTTTTAGTATGTAATACTTAAAGGTCTATTTACCATCCCAAAAGCAGCCAATTTTACCTTATTTCAAATATGTATAGGTTCTGCTCACTTCAATAAGCCAGCAGTATAGTTAAGACTGAATATAAGTCTATGACCTTTTAGTATGTAATACTTAAAGGTCTATTTACCATCCCAAAAGCAGCCAATTTTACCTTATTTCAAATATGTATAGGTTCTGCTGACTTTAATAAGTCAGCAGTATGGTTAAGACTGAATATAAGACTATGACCTTTTAGTATGTAATACTTAAAGGTCTATTCACCATTCCAAAAGCTGGCAATTTTCCCTTGTTATTCAAAAAACGTAAAGGTTCTGCTCACTTCAATAAGCCAGCAGTATAGTTAAGACTGAATATAAGCCTATTGCGTTTTAGTAAGTAATACTTAAAGCTATATTCACCATTCCAAAAGCAGCCATAGAGCTCGACTCGCATGCAAACAGTCCTGCGGTGGTAGCTGAATGGCAAGAACCTAATCCTGCTGGCCCAGATAGGTGGGTCTAGATCTCTTTTGGCGCCCAGATACGTGTTACTGTTGCCTTTAATAACCTGCAACATAAAACCAAAGTACCAATCAGACTCTATGATTCACTGTAATATTCAAGCCAACAATCGAGTAAACTCTAACATGGCTTCTACAACTAAACAGCATGAACATATCCTAATGATATAAGAAAACCTATAATACCTACCTACATGTACACATATTATAACAAAACAAAAATAGAGGAAAAAAACGAAGCAAATTATCTAGTGCATTAATTAGTTCATTCCAATTTGTTATTGATGTATTCGCGTGTTTATTGTGGTATATATATATATATATATATTATATATAAAGCTTTCACATAAACACGTGAAATAACAATCAATGATCAAACCACAATAAGAAATGGGAAAACAAGACTCAACGCACACAGAAAGAGACACACTTACAAACTTAAATTTTCGGATAATTCGTCTTCAGGAGAAAAAAGAATGGGCGACCAAGCACGCTGGAAACACAACAGCAGGTTTCCTCTTTTCTCCTGAAGACGGATCATCCGAAAATTTGAGTTTGTAAGTGTGTCTCTTTCTCTGTGTGTTGCTTTTCTTCATTTTTGAGCTGGCATATATATATATGGCATATATATGTGTGAAATAACAATCAATGATCAAACCACAATAAGAAATGGGATTTTTTGACTCTGACGAGGACCGCTTGTTACGGTTGAAAGATCTTAGTCTTGTTTTCCCATTTCTTATTGTGGTTTGATCATTGATATATATATATATATATATATATATATATATATATATATATATGAAAACAAACCACAAGGAAAAAAAAGAAAACAGATGGAAAAAATGCTCTGAGGCCTTTCAATTTATGTCATCAGAGAGCAAACAAGGTAAGGATAAATAATACAAGGTAAGATCCTTACCTTGTTTGCTCTCTGATGACATAAATTGAAAGGCCTCAGAGCATTTTTTCCATCTGTTTTCTTTTTTTTTTTTTTTCCTTGTGGTTTGTTTTCATTGATTGCATCACGTGTTTATTGTGATTTATCTGCATATATATATATATATATATTTAGTATAAATGGGCAGCAAATCTTCTTGAAGACAAATGGAATTAAAGTATGCAGCAGCTTCTGCATTAACGACCTTTTTGCTGATGGCCTCGATTTTTCTAACTATCTTCCGGTGATGCTGAGGCAACTTCCATATATGCTGGGCCAGAGACATTGAGAAAACCAATATCAAACAACTTTAATGGAACACAAAAACACTGGGTTGAAACAAGCTTTCGACCACACATTGGTCATCTTCGGGTTAACTATTTAATTTAATTTCACTACTATTTAATTAATGAGCAGGTTCCAGCAAGGTTGCAACAACATACAGCTTTGCCCCTCAATTGCTATCAACCCTACTGGGCTCTAACTCTCTAACAAATTTAAAACTATTATCGAAAGTAGTACTACTTGGGATCACATTGAGGTCATAATTTTGAATGTTGAGGTTGGGGTTGACATCTTTGATATAAAGGGCTTCCAGGATAGTTAATCTATCTTTGTCGTTATTATAATGTCGTCATTAATTAAATAGTAGTGAAATTAAATTAAATAGTTAACCCGAAGATGACCAATGTGTGGTCGAAAGCTTGTTTCAACCCAGTGTTTTTGTGTTCCATTAAAGTTGTTTGATATTGGTTTTCTCAATGTCTCTGGCCCAGCATATATGGAAGTTGCCTCAGCATCACCGGAAGATAGTTAGAAAAATCGAGGCCATCAGCAAAAAGGTCGTTAATGCAGAAGCTGCTGCATACTTTAATTCCATATATATATATATATATATATATATAAACCTAAAGTTTTCGGGACTCGATCAGTTCTTCAAGTTCAAATTAAACTCTCAATGACAACGTTTCGGTTTTGTATTTAAAATCTTTTTCATAGACAGAAGTATAAATTTTAAAACTGAAAAACTAAGTATTACATTACAAATTATTTTACAAAGAAAAATAGTCTGTGAATTTCAATAACAACTGTTTAGTTTGAATGAAGACGTGACACTGTTCATTTTACACTGAAGTGTCAGTGTTTTGATAATAACATATATGTTATTAAAAAGCATAACGGCTTCTACA
This sequence comes from Hermatobates lingyangjiaoensis, assembly GCA_026182355.1. NCBI lineage: Eukaryota > Metazoa > Arthropoda > Insecta > Hemiptera > Hermatobatidae > Hermatobates > Hermatobates lingyangjiaoensis. Next base: position 13,228 of record JAPFBL010001187.1, on the reverse strand, counting down.
TTTACGATCATTTTAAGTAAATGCTCATTTCTACGTAAAGAATACTTTACGATGTTGCACGCTTAAATGATGGAGTAACTCACCCAGGGACATATTTATCACGTTGAAAATTTTAAACATATTTACTAATCTAAATCAAGCTACTTTCGACCTCACTGGTCATCTTCAGGATTACAAAGTAATGTGATAAATAATAAAATAGAATATTAATAATAATGTAAGTGTTATAACAAGGCTAAAACTATTCAGTGATAACAGGTGATATAAGAGAGGTTACTACCTGCTAGCGCCACTAGCGCTCAGTAGTTGAACTAACATTATCACTTATACATCTAAATCTAGTAATGGCCGAGTTACTTTATCAGTTGCTCTGATCAACGTCATAAAGTGTTTAGGAAAAAGGAGCACATATTTAAAAGAATCGTTGACCAAATATTTAAAAGAACAAAGGTTCTTAATAACATTTGTATTGAAGAAGATTTCCTGCTTACTTATACAAAAATATATACATGGATTAATTTACCACAATGAAACTAATTCGGAAACAGAGAGAAAGTGAACTAACAACTAATAATTATTTTTTAGTTCATTTGCTCTCTGACGATGTTTTGACGAAAGGCCTTCGAGCATTGTTTCCAAATTATTTTCATTGTGGTAAATTAATCCATCTATTAAATCCAGTGTTATTTTGGTAATTATTCATATATATACACTTTAACACATAGAAAAGAACACAGAAAGACACTACAGAACTCACTTCGATATTTCGACATCCGTCGTCATCGGGAAGAAGTGCGAAGTACTCGCGTTGAGAAGCAAACTGCTACTACAGTAGCAGTTTGCTTCTCAACGCGAGTACTTCGCACTTCTTCCCGATGACGACGGATGTCGAAATATCGAAGTGAGTTCTGTAGTGTCTTTCTGTGTTCTTTTCTATGTGTTAAAGTGTTTATTGTCCACACGGACCTTTCATTTTATTCGAAGTATATATATATATATATATATATATAAAGATATCACATAAACACGTGAAATAACAATCAATGATCAAACCACAATAAGAAATGGGAAAACAAGACTAAGATCATTCAACCGTAACAAAGCGGTCTTCGTCAGAGTCAAAAACCCGTCAGCAAATTATATTTTTGAGAAATAGTTTGTTTTTTATGATTCAAGTTGTTGTAAATGTAGAAGTTGATGAATTTTTAATTTACTTTTTAGTTATCTTTTAAGTAAGCTTTAAAGAAAAAGGCTACACTGATGTGGACTAGTGGAACGAGAACAAAGCATTGTAATGCATTTTCAATTTGTAAGATAAAAATGTAGATTTACTTTACACTACGATGGCTGTGTCACGAAAAAACACACATAACGTCTTTTTCTGAAAATAACATATTCCTCTGAAATTAACCCTACTCTGATTTTGAGGAATTCTTAGAACATAAGCCCTCTCTCAAAACTAAAGTGAAAAATATAATTCGTTAAAGAATAATATTGAATTTAGTAGGTATCTCCAGTTGCCGTAATATTTCAGAGAATTGTTTGAAATAAAATATTCTGAGAAATTCCTTGTTTGCCTGTACAGTTCGTTTCATGGAATGCTGAGGCACGTGTCAGAATTTTTTCCTGGAATATGTAAAGTCTACATGGTCTACATACAGTGACGGTGCAAGTACAACGTTTGTGCATGTAACAAACATTACATACTTACAATACTTATTATATTGGAATCTCTTCCCCGAAAATAAGGCCCTTGAGCAGCTATTCTCAAAGGGGTCCATGTGGACCCCCTGGAGGTCTATGCGACTTCATGTGGGGTCTATGATCACCAAGGGGTCTATGGGGAGTCTACGGATGTGTCTTTAGTAAAAAATAAATTTATAAATAAGAAATAAAAATAAATAAATAAATAAAATGAACATAATAATATTAATAATAATAATAAATAAAATAATAATTAAAGTTACAGCTAGAGAACACAAGAAAGAGGACTGACACTCATGCTAGTTATTTACAATTATATTACATTTCAGAATTATCTGAGAAATTTTTTAGGGGCGTAATTTCATCTGTCTTGACAGAGAGTAAAACGCCACTAACAAGTAATAGGTTAAAACGCACAACAAAATAGGTTAAAAAAAATAAATTCTTCTCCAATGCTATTCAAAAACTTTTTTTCTGTATCATGCAGTATTAAAAGTAAAATTTATTTGTTTTCTATGTTTACAATAGATTCATATCAGAATCTATATTCTATACTCAGAATGAGAATATATAATCTTTTTTATAATATTGAACATTGCTTTCATGAATAAATTACTGTATAGAATTAGGAAAGGTTATTTTCGGTTTAGCCTAGAGACAAGCTGATTCGACTTAAGTCATATTTCGACTTAAGTCGTTTTCGACTTAAGTTGCCTTTCGTGATCCCAAATAACGAAGTTGCGCGAGTTATACTTGTATATCAATTATACCTACGAGTCAATTGTTGATTTATTTATCAACAGGATTTACTAAGAATATTATTACCGTTGTCATTATAAATTCAGCCAGTTACCCTTGTTTGCTTATAAAAGCTGAAATTCATCGGTTTTAATTTTGAAAGTCTTAAAAAAAAAAGGTTTTTTTTTTTCTTTCTTTGGTAACAGAAGCATCTTTTTTGAATTGGATTCAATTACGAGAAAGTACTTTAGAAAGGGTGGGGATGGCGGGGAGAGTTGCATGATTTAGGGGTGTAGGCAAAAGTTGGAATTTGGAGGCTAAGTTTTTTCATTGAAGCCCCCCCACCCCCTCCCCCCTCTAACTCCTCACCCCCTAGGGGGCTTAGGAAAAGGATTTTCTAACTGTTAAGTTTCCGTCTAACTGACTAAGTTTTAATACATTGGGAGTAGTGGAGGGGGAGGGGGTTGTACGGCAAAAGGGTACCAAGAGCCTGGCAACGCTGGACAACGTTCCCCCCCCCCCACAACTCACATAAATCGCTTCTTTCTTCTCACCAGATGTGTACTAGTCAAATATTTTTAATTTATTAAAAAAAAAAGACAAAACAATCAAGAATTACTAGTTTGAGCTTAACTAAACAGGGGGAGTGGCCCAATGGCTTGCGTGCTCGATTTTGGATTTATAGATCAGGGGTTTGATAACCACTCTCTAGCTCTCATTAATTTATGAAGGAGCTGATTTTTAACCCTTTCAGTTACTTTCAGGTACGTGCTAATGAGGTATACATACTTTCAAGTATACGTATACCTGATCAAATAAAGGATGGAAATTTTAGGTAATTCAAATAGATGCATATTGTTATTACCACTGAGGTTAGTAAGATTAATATTACAATTAGAAAAAACCGTCATACCTCGTAAGACCTCGTTGCGAAAGAAGATGGACAAGATCTGAAAGCGCTCCAACATCTCCGATATCAACTTACGAGGTATGACGGTTTTTTCTAATTCTAATATTAATTCAAATAGAATTTAGTACCTACAGGGTAAAAAAAAATCATGTTTTTGAAATTCAGCCTTCAAGAACATGAAGTGTTACTGTTTGGCATCAGTGAAAAGGTTAAAAAAAAAAGAAAATCAAGAACAACTAATTGTTAAGCTTAAGTAAACGGTATTTACTTCGATGTTGGGGGGGCAGAGTAGGTCAATGGCTTGCATGCTCGCCTAAAGCATTTAACATAGATGTATACTCCATGCATGTGATATACGCAAACATCCCTCTATTAAACCAAGAAAAATAAAATTTTTATACAACAAAAAATTAAATATAATTCCAGTAAATAAAACTTAAGGAATTTTTTTTAATGTATTTGTTTACAATTTATTTTTCTCTGGTTCTCTAAACTCAATATATTATTAAACAAAACAAAAAAAGTAAATTAATTTTGAAACACAAATAATGATTTTTCTTCCTTTAAAACAGGAATATTACAATTTTTTTTATAACAAAATATTTTAATAAAACTCAAAATAAAAAAAATCTGGAGTGGCCTACACTCAACTTCACTATAAGAAAACATAATAAGAAACTCATTAACCACCAACTGATGTTTTGTGCTCTTTACGTTTAATCAGTATGTGTCATTTGTTTAATTTGACTGTAATCGCTTTATTAGTTATTAGAATCGTGAACATGACATCTGATAACAATGATTTCTGATAATGACATTGACAATGATAACAATGACTTCTGAAACTCATCGGACTCGTAGGCTCTGCAGTCATACTGTTGTAACAACATATGACATACTGTTGGCATGCCATTGTTCTAACTCAATTTAACATCAGATTTTATGTTAATTAATGACCCTTATAATTGTAAATAGAGAAGTATTGGTCACTTCTATAGCTTTAGGTAAGATCTGATAGAAATCTTTGTCCATTCTGAGATGATTGATCGAATACAGATATAATGTGATCGAGGGTTTCTACCTCTTCTAGCCACAGAGTTTGAATTCTTTGTATGATGTCAAATACAGCTTCCATTCATAGTAATAAAGTAAATAATTTAAAAATAACAATACAGAATAAGAGAAAAAATTGAGATAGCATTGTTTAAAGCCAGAAATTACTAAAGCAAATTACGAAAAATAGGTATAACTAATAAACTAAACAAATGTTTTCGAAGATATTAAAATACGTTTCTTGAATTATCTTATACAAATAGTCATATTGATTCAGTATTATTCAAAACTCAATAGGTGAACTTTTGCATTATGTACATGGTGTTAAGTATTTTATTTTCCTGGTGAAGTGAAAATAAATATAAATTACACAGACTTATAAAAGAATTAGCAAAACAAGAATGGTTTAAAAATAATATAAATGATGTTAATAGCGTAGATAGTCTAAATAACAATTAATGCACTCGTAATATTGAAAAGAAAATTAATACAATATTTCCACTGACCTTATGACATTCAATACCTTCTGTATTCTTGCATTGTCATTTAATCAACGTAAACTCATATTTAAAACATATATTAAACTAAATATTTCAATGAATGTACTCTTTTAAACACAGATATTAAACTAAATTTCTCAATAAGATCACATTTGAATTAATTTCAAACTGTTACAAATAACATTGACGTCGAATAGAAACGCAATTAAAAATTAAAATGAGGTGAAAAAATGAGAGCCAATGATTGGTCGAAATAATCATACGACAGTAAAGACATGCGCATTATGTACTGTTGGCAGGAAATGAAGGGACTTCATTCTGCGTGAATCATCATTTTTAGACCTATGATTCTTCAGCTATATTGAATTCAACTATTTTAAAAAATTTCTTTTCACCTAGTTTATACTTTGATAAGAGGAGCTTCGTTTTAGTGGCATTATTTAATTTTATGGATTCCGTATTATAAAGTTTTCGTTTTATTTGTACCGAATCATATAACATTGTAACAAATCTGGAGTAGCCTGCACTTAAGTTTGCTATAAGTAAAAAAAAATACCGAACTAATTTACAACATAATGATTTTTGCCTCCTCAATAGCATTCACATGCAATCATAGATAAAGATTTTTACATTTTACTGAAAAAAATACATTTTTATTGTTTTAAAAATTTGATCATTTCTTTCGTTTACTTCTTCTTTAATGAAATCATGAATATGCAGTTTAAATCGCTGTCTTAAGGTCCTATCTCATTATCCAATATAGTGGTGTCTAAAATCATTGCATCTTATTCTCTAAAGCACATTTTAATTTATTAAAATCACTATTTAAAAGAAACTGGAGTGGCCTCCACTCAACTTTACTATCAGTAAACTTAATATCAATGTTCTTGGGTATATAATATATAATGTCTCATTTAAGCATAATGTAAAAATTTAAATGGGAGATGTTTATTAGTCATTGTTTTCTGAGGTAGTACAGATAGTGATTGATCGATTTATCAATATTTAAGCTTATTTTTGTACATCCCACAGCAAACAATCTCATTAGTATAACTACAGCAGTAATAACATTTTTGAAAAGTCAAACTGAAAATTTCTTTAATATATCCATATATATATTCTATGTTTTGTTATTGAGGGCTAGGTCAAATAAAAGAAAATAAACTCCTTCTTAGGCCAACGTTTCGATGTATTTATACATCATCTTCAAAGCTAAAATTAGAGTAAGAACTATAATACATTTACCAAAACAATCTACAACTCACTTTGTGTTAGTTCTCTATGTGAATTGTAGATTGTGTTGGTAAATGTATTATAGTTCTTACTCTAATTTTAACCCTGAAGATGATGTACAAATACATCAAAACGTTAGCCCAGGAAGGAGTTTATTTTCTTTTATTTGACCTAGCCCTCAATAACAAAACATAGAATAGAATAGAAGAGGTAAATAACAATTTTTGGAGATTATATATATATATATAACACTTAAAATAAACAGTGACACATAGACTGAAACATAACAAAGACTCACTTTTCAATATTTCGACCGTAATGGCGGTCGTCCTCAGGAGAAGAAGTGAATTTTTGGGGAGACGACAGTCAACTTTATATATATAATAAACACTTTTTTTTCTTCTTGGAGTTTGGTCAGGGTTAATATACGGAATCACCTTTTCGCCAACGTTTCGTCTTTATTTTAAGACATCCTCAGGGCTATAAACTAACAAAAAACAATGGTTTAGTTTATAGCTTTGAGGATGTCTTAAAATAAAGACGAAACGTTGGCAAAAAGGTGATTCCGTATATTAACCCTGACCAAACTCCAAGAAGAAGAAAAAGTGAAAAAGAAGATTATTAGTAAATTGTGGTAAAAAAAACAATACCTTTATATATATATATAGTTGAAAAGCAGAGCAGATTCTGAATTCACGTCTTTTTTAAGTAGCTGTTCTTTTTTGCTAATCACACTTCTATGTTGCAGAGGCAATGCAAATAGCAGATTTCTCAACGACATTTTCAGACAAAAAACATAGTCAAATAACTACTCGAATTTTATTTACTACTTTTTAAACAAAATTTTAAAAAACACAAGCTTTCGACCTCGTTGATCATCCTCAGGCAGAATAAAATATTAAGACAGATAAATAAGACAAAAACTCAAAGTAATAAAATAACAAAATACAACTAGAAATGCATACATAAGGGATAACAATAGAAAAGGTGATATAGAGGTAACAATACTAAGAGGTAATAGTAGGTGGCGATCCTAGCGTCCGGGAGGTTAACTAGCCATCACTCCGTGCTTGTTAATTTCACTTTATTGTCAAAGTTTCTGAAAGTCGGTATAACAAACATATCACTGGATTGTAAGTTAATCTCCGGGCATTTTTCCTTTATGTAGATGACTTCCAGGATTTGTAAAAATGTAGAGGGTTTCTATTAAAGTTTAAAATAAACGTTCCATCTACAACCATCTTACGCGTGAGTGAAGTGTGGTGTTTTTTCTCCATGTGCGCTTTCGGTGCTCCTGTAGCGAGGTGCATGGTGAGACGCCTTGAGAGTTTTGTCTTAGTCATACCAATGTATCGGGATGGTAGGGTTGCACAGTCTCCTTCTTTAAGTGAACTTAAAAAAGTCGTGAATGCAGAATCTGCTCTGCTTTTCAACAATGTATGCTTTGATGAAGATCTACTGCCAACTTATACAAATATATATATATATATCATGATTTGTTTTCTTGACCCAATATTTATATTATGTAATTTTTTTTTTTTTGAGGTTTGAGGTCGAATGATTTTAAACTAGTCCTTTTGCCGACATTTCGACATTATTTATGTCATCTTCAGGGCTACAACCATTAATCCATAGTCGTAATAACTGATTTATCAATAAATTCCTCTTTGTTACTTCGTTATATATTAAAATTTAATAAATGACCAAATAGTAGTAATAGTAGTGCTAATTGTAAAACAATCATGTTGTAGCCCTGAAGATGACATAAATATATGTCGAAACGTCGGCAAAAGGACTGGTTTAAAATCATTCGACCTCAAACCTCAAAAAAAAAATTACATTATATATATATATATATATATATATATATATATATATATATATATCTCTGTAATTCAAATATAAAGATATTATAATCTTAAAGTCGAGGAAAGATAATTTTAAAAAAAAGTAATATTAAGGATGAATCAAAAAAAAAAAAAAGAAGAAAAGAGATTTAAGTTTATCTTCTTTTTAAATATTTTAAGGTCAACCAAGTTTTAGATGAAATAAATTCACGCTTGGATAGAATAAAAGGAGTTGTGGTGGTTGTTGTGGGGGGGAGGAGGGGGAGGGGGAAAGAATATTTAATAGGAGAAGTTTCAAAGGTTGTATTAGAAGCGGTGAGTAGAAGGAGGAAGGGGGGGGGGGGTAGGTGGTTAAAATTGAGGAATTACTGTTAACAGGTAAACTGGTGGGCGGATAGAATGAGTGGGTGGGGGTGGGGAGTGAAGGAGGGAGGAAGAATACATATTCAATCTTTAAATACATAACTCTACTAAGTGTAATTTGTTTTCTTTATTTTTATATTATTATAATTATTGCGTCGTTTCCTTTTTATTTACTTAGTAATTAGTCCACATATTTATATTATTATTCTTATTGAGTAATTTTTTTTTTTTAGTAATTAGTCCACTTAATTGATTATTTAGTTGAAGACACTCAAATATTTGGTTAACAGGGGAGGGGGGGGGGGGGGTTAGTTGAAAGGCTTGCGTGCTTGTCTCTGGACTGGAAGACTGATTGACTGGCTCCTAAGACTCACGATGTATTGGTTTTCAGGAGTCAAATACTCTTGCGTATTAGTAGATTAGAGCTGAATAGGCCAGCAGGGCACAGGCTAACACTATAACAAGGCTCTGATTGACTGGCTCCTAAGACTCACGATCTATTGGTTTTCAGGAGTCAAATACTCTTGCGTATTAGTAGATTAGAGCTGAATAGGCCAGCAGGGCACAAGCTAACACTATAACAAGACTCTGAATGATTGGCTCCTAAGACTCACGATGTATTGGTTTTCAGGAGTCAAATACTCTTGCGTATTAGTAGATTAGAGCTGAATAGGCCAGCAGGGCACAGGCTAACACTATAACAAGGCTCTGATTGACTGGCTCCTAAGACTCACGATGTATTGGTTTTCAGGAGTCAAATACTCTTGCGTATTAGTAGATTAGAGCTGAATAGGCCAGCAGGGCACAGGCTAACACTATAACAAGGCTCTAATTAGCCGGCTCCTAAGACTCACAATAATGGTTTTCAGGAGTCAAATACTCATGTTGCGTATTAGTAGGTTAGGACTGAATAGGCCGGCAGGACACAGGCTTAAACTAACACAAGGCTCTGATTGCCTGGCTCCTAAGACTCACGAGTATTGGTTTTCAGGAGTCAAATACTCTTGCGTATTAGTAGATTAGAGCTGAATAGGCCAGCAGGGCACAGGCTAACACTATAACAAGGCTCTAATTAGCCGGCTCCTAAGACTCACAATAATGGTTTTCAGGAGTCAAATACTCATGTTGCGTATTAGTAGGTTAGGACTGAATAGGCCGGCAGGACACAGGCTTAAACTAACACAAGGCTTTGATTGCCTGGCTCCTAAGACTCACGACGTATTGGTTTTCAGGAGTCAAATACTCTTGCGTATTAGTAGATTAGAGCTGAATAGGCCAGCAGGGCACAGGCTAACACTATAACAAGGCTCTAATTAGCCGGCTCCTAAGACTCACAATAATGGTTTTTCAGGAGTCAAATACTCATGTTGCGTATTAGTAGGTTAGGACTGAATAGGCCGGCAGGACACAGGCTTAAACTAACACAAGGCTTTGATTGCCTGGCTCCTAAGACTCACGACGTATTGGTTTTCAGGAGTCAAATACTCTTGCGTATTAGTAGATTAGAGCTGAATAGGCCAGCAGGGCACAGGCTAACACTATAACAAGGCTCTAATTAGCCGGCTCCTAAGACTCACAATAATGGTTTTCAGGAGTCAAATACTCATGTTGCGTATTAGTAGGTTAGGACTGAATAGGCCGGCAGGACACAGGCTAACACTGTAACAAGGCTCTGACACGGTTTCATCTCATTATCATAAAAGACGGCTTTCAACAGCTGGTTGACGTTTTAATTTTACGCCTCCACCACGCCACAGCTTTCATCTCTCCTCTATCACACACACACACACACACACACACACACACACACACACACACACACACACCGCCTAATCCCTGTAATCGCCTCATCTTGAGTCTTTTAACTGGCTAACCTGACAGCCCGGATGCATCTCCTTCCAACAATATCTCTATTTTCACCCTTTACTTCACCCTAGATATAACTCTCATTTATATTTCTATTAACGTTTCAAATGATTCTATTCAACCATAACTCTAAACAAAAGTAAAAATAAATTGACCTTAACAGCCGTCAAAGAAGTTGAATCTATTATGGAATTAAAAGGAGGATGTTCACTAGCGTAAGGTTCTCAAGAGTAAAGTATAACTGCAATATAACTCCATTTGGAGCTATTTAAACATATTATTATTTGCTAATGGAATTGAAGAAGGCTCTATACATTAAAACGTGAACCTGATATGATTATCATGGTACGTGAACAACGTGATGAATATAACAAACCAAAGCAGGTTATAAGTGTGAGGAAACTGAATCATTTAACTGACAGTAGAAATAGCGAACTGTTCGATCTACTACACGGTGTCACCGTATAGTGGTGAACATCTTTATTAGGGATATAGACCATCTTCAGGAGTATCCCTCACACGACATGACTCTAATGATAGTAAACTATTAGATCTAGTACATTTGTCACCCGAAAAACCTTTATTGGGATATAAACCATCTTCAGGAGTATCCTTCACACGACATGACTCCAATGATAATAAATTAATAGATCAAGTACATGCGTCACTTGAAAAATGATTATTGGGTTATAATTCATCTTCAGGAGTAACATTCACACGACATGACTCTAATGATAGTAAACTATTAGATCTAGTACATTTGTCACCTGAAAAACCTTTATTGGGATATAGACCATCTTCAGGAGTATCCTTAACACGACATGACTCTAATGAAAGTAAACTATTAGATTTAGTACATGTGTCACCTGAAAAACTTTTAGTCGGATATAGACCATCATCAGGAGTATCCTTAACACGACATGACTCTATTGATAGTAAACTATTAGATTTAGTACATGTGTCACCTGAAAAACTTTTAGTGGGATATAGACCATCATCAGGAGTATTCTTAACACGACATGACTATTGATAGTAAACTATTAGATTTAGTACATGTGTCACCTGAAAAACTTTATGGGATATAACCATCTTCAGGAGTATTCCTTAACACGACATGACTCTATTGGATATAAACAGTTAGATTTAGTACAAGTGTCACCTGAAAAACGTTTATCGGATATAGACCATCTTCAGGAGTATTCTTAACACGACATGACTCTAATGATAGTAAACTATTAGATTTAGTCATGTGTCACCTGAAAAACTTTTATGGATATAGACCATCATCAGGAGTAATCTTAACACGACATGACTCTAATGATAGTAAACTATTAGATTTAGTACATGTGTCACCTGAAAAACCTTTATTGGGATATAAACCATCTTCAGGAGTATCCTTCACACGACATGACTCTAATGATAGTAAACTATTAGATTTAGTACATGTGTCACCTGAAAAACTTTTATTCGGATATAGACCATCTTCAGGAGTATCCTTAACACGACATGACTCTAATGATAGTAAACTATTAGATTTAGTACATGTGTCACCTGAAAAACTTTATTGGATATAACCATCTTCAGGAGTATACCTTAACACGACATGACTCTAATGATAGTAAACTATTAGATTTAGTACATGTGTCACCTGAAAAACTTTTAGTGGGATATAGACCATCATCAGGAGTATTCTTAACACGACATGACTCTATTGATAGTAAACTATTAGATTTAGTACATGTGTCACCTGAAAAACTTTTATTCGGATATAGACCATCTTCAGGAGTATCCTTAACACGACATGACTCTAATGATAGTAAACTATTAGATTTAGTACATGTGTCACCTGAAAAACTTTTAGTCGGATATAGACCATCATCAGGAGTATTCTTAACACGACATGACTCTAATGATAGTAAACTATTAGATCTAGTACATTTGTCACCTGAAAAACCTTTATTGGGATATAAACCATCTTCAGGAGTATCCTTCACACGACATGACTCTATTGAGACTAAACTGTTAGATTTAGTACAAGTGTGACCTGAAAAACTTTTATTCGGATATAGACCATCTTCAGGAGTATCCTTAACACGACATGACTCTAATGATAGTAAACTATTAGATTTAGTACATGTGTCACCTGAAAAACTTTTAGTCGGATATAGACCATCATCAGGAGTATCCTTAACACGACATGACTCTAATGATAGTAAACTATTAGATTTAGTACATGTGTCACCTGAAAAACCTTTATTGGGATATAAACCATCTTCAGGAGTATCCTTAACACGACATGACTCTATTGATAGTAAACTATTAGATCTAGTACATGTGTCACCTAAAAAACTTTTAGTCGGATATAACCATCATCAGGAGTATCTTAACACGACATGACTCTAATGATAGTAAACTATTAGATTTAGTACATGTGTCACCTGAAAAACCTTTATTGGGATATAAACCATCTTCAGGAGTATCCTTAACACGACATGACTCTATTGATAGTAAACTATTAGATCTAGTACATGTGTCACCTGAAAAACCTTTTATTGGATATAGACCATCTTCAGGGAGTATTCCTTAACACGACATGACTCTATTGATAGTAAACTATTAGATTTAGTACATGTGTCACCTGAAAAACTTTTATTCGGATATAGACCATCTTCAGGAGTATCCTTAACACGACATGACTCTAATTGAAGTAAACTATTAGATTTAGTACATGGTCACCTGAAAAACTTTTATTGGATATAGACCATCTTCAGGAGTATCCTTAACACGACATGACTCTAATGATAGTAAACTATTAGATTTAGTACATGTGTCACCTGAAAAAACTTTTAGTCGGATTAGACCATCTTCAGGAGTATCCTTAACACGACATGACTCTAATGATAGTAAACTATTAGATTTAGTACATGTGTCACCTAAAAATTTTTTAGTCGGATAAGACCATCTTCAGGGTATCCTTAACACGACATGACTCTTGATAGTAAACTATTAGATTA
>JAPFBL010001186.1:0-25200 GCA_026182355.1 Hermatobates lingyangjiaoensis | reverse complement strand
TTGGAAACTATTCGTGGAAAATAAAATGAATCAGTGTTTTTTATTGGAAATAATTCAACGCATAATGCTACCTATCTTGTTTTACACTCCAAATAGAATTTTTCTATTTGTCATTCAACGGAAATGATAGATGTAATAAATCAAATAATTGTTTTTTTTTAAAGCAATGACAGGCATGACCTTATCATTTACTCGGATAATATGAAAGTAAATATTGATATGCAATGATAAAAGTAGTTGTATCTGGAAAACCATAGAAGAAAAGTTACTACAAAGCAAGCATGTTTAAGAGTACTTCTTACCAGGAGCACAAGGACAGCTCGACAACACAGTTAATATATATACACTTTTTCTTAGTAGTTTTTCTAGTCTTCTCACACTTGACTTCCATGGGTCTGGAACTAAAAAGTTCACTGAAATTTTTATTCTTATACACCGACATGTTTCGGTCATCATCGACCATTTTCAAGGTTATTAGATATATAAAGTTTCATAACATATATAAAATTATTAAGAATACTAAAAGTAAAAATTAAAGTAAAATAAACTATACAAGTGCACACAGCACATGCACAAAATGGGAGGTTATCAAAGGTAAGGAATATTGAGGTTTCTCCAGGCTCTTGGTTACCTTCCATTCATCATTTGCGTCTGGGAAGGTAATAAATTGACTTCTAAACCTCTCCCTGACTGGTTTGTCTTCGAACTGCCTTCGTATAATTTTAAAATTCTTGAAAATCCTCCGCCCTGGCTGGTAATACTGGGTTGTTTTTCCAGGATCAAGATGGCTTCTAAAATTTGTAATCTGGTGTGGTCATGTTCCTGTTCTAATATATATATATATGCAGAAAAACCGAAATATTGTCGAATCCTCTCTAATTGGACTTAATGGATCAGGTATTGTAAGCATTAGTAACAGGCTCTTCAAGCAGTGCCCTCTTCTGGGTGGATGGTTTTTTGCTCTTTCTTACTGTACTCCTTTGTTTCCTCGGGCGTCCGAAACATCTGTCCTTTCCTGCACTTTACACACTTTTGAAGAGCCACTCCTACCTCCCACTTTTCTCAGCCCCTCGTCAGATGTTTCTTTATCTAGTGTTTCGGTTGGGTTTTTGACTCCTCTGACGAAGACCGCTTGTTACGGTTGAAAGATCTTAGTCTTGTTTTCCCATTTCATATTGTGGTTTGATCACATATATATATATATTTTCTCGAAAAATTTTTCTTGACCTCTTCTATTCTATTGTATGTGGTAGGTTTTGTTTTCTTTTTTAACCCTGAAGATGATGTACAAATACATCGATACGTTGGCCTAGGAAGGAGTTTATTTTCTTTTATATGACCTAGCCTTCAAAAAGAAAACATACCACATACAATATATAAATATATATATATATATGATCAAACCACAAAATGAAATAGGAAAAAAGACTAAGATCTTTCAAAATACAAAACAAAACAATACAGTACAAACAATTAAAAATACTTTCTCGTAAAGTTTCCATATATATATATATATATTAAAATTTCTTTTATCTCCATCATATATATTCTACACTATTTCCTTTTATAGATTAAAAAAAATAACATACTTCCATTTAAAAAATCTGAATTTGAAACTTCAGTGTTATCAATATTATCTAGTATTCCATTGGTCTTTGTTTATGTCTGCTGGTGATGTATAGCGGTTAGAATAGCAGTAATTCCATAGGAATGGTCTCTTTAACTAGAACAGTGGTGAATAATGACTCTATGTGTAAAGTTCCTATTACTCCTTCTGGTTTGATTTCCTTTATTATATTTAAGATATAATAAAGTTCATCTGTTTGAACAAAGCATATATTTTGCTGGTATATATCATGATATTATTCTATTAAGTTCTTTGGCTAATTGGTAAGTGGGGCTAGTTATTGAGAAATAATTGAGCGGCCGTGTTTTCAGGTTTGTGATTTTTGACTGTTCCACACCAGAAAGCAGGACTAAATTCGCCTATGATGGATTGATGGAATCTTTCTTTTTGCTTCTCCTCATGAAAGATGACATAATTTCGTTGACATGAGTTTTTAATTTAGTGATGGATTTTGCAGGAGATCTTTTTTTATTCATGCTAGTATTTCGTCTAGTTTCTTCTTGGCATCCTGACCTGTCTAGAACTACTACGAACCAATCGCAATTGAAGCAGATAATTGCTCATATAATCATATTGTCAATCATTGATTGATGAAGTATTTCATTGCATGTAATACTTAATACAACCCTCCATGTTCATCCATGTTTGACTCATATGAGGGAGAGTAGTTTCCTAACCTTCCCACTGTAGATTATCTAATTTTTGAATAATTTCTGTTAAGGAGAAAGATAAAGGACCTAAGAATAACTCTGGGAGAACACGACCGCAAACGGGATGACGATGGAGACGTGACAGTAGTGAGAGTCAAGAAGGCAGTGGCGCACCCAAAGTTCAGCCTAAGCAAAGTGGACAACGACATCGCAGTGCTTGAGTTGGCGGTACCTGTGTCTCTGATGGGGCCTAACATAAGGGCTGCCTGCCTTCCTAACAACAGTCAGTACTCACATTATAGTCATATATATATAAAGGATTTCACATAAACACGTGAAATAACAATCAATGATCAAACCACAATAAGAAAATAATTCTTCAAAGAGGGTTGACAGCTAGCGGATAGTTTTTTACTCTTTCTTACTCTACTCCTTTGTTTCCCCAAACATCCCTTTCTGGACATTAGTCCTTTCCTGCGCTTTCACCCTTTTAAAATACCACTTTTCCCTCCCACTCTTCTCAACCCCCCACCAGATGTTTTCTGCATCTAGTGTTTCAGTTGGATTTTTGACTCTGACGAAGACCGCTTGTTACGGTTGAAAGATCTTAGTCTTGTTTTCCAATTTCCTTATTGTGGTTTGATCATTGATATATATATATATATACTCTTAAATGTTTCTTGAAGAAAATTATTTTGGTTTTCATAAGTGTTCATAAATATTTACCTGAATTGAAATCATACTGATTTCAAAAAATTTTGTTTTTTTGTGCTCATCTCTTGTATTTGTTGTGGAGGGGGGGGGGGGGGGGTAGGAAGTGAAATGGATTCACGCACATAATGCTGGGCTCCCAGATAAACCAGACTACCAACTAACCCCCCCCCCCCCCCCCCCCCCGTCTTCTATTGTATACTTCCTGGCTAAATACCAATAATAAAACCACATTTGGCATCATTAGGTAAATTGCAAAATTTCTAAAGCTCTAGGAGAAATAACCATGATCCCGAAAACCAAAATGCTTGCTATAATTTTTTGTTTGATGCGTATTCTAAAAACATGTTTCTAAAAATATTATTTAGGCGGTACTAATGCCTTAGAAATACTCGTACATAGTTATTAATTCAAAATTAGTGTGTAATGCTCATGTGGGTATCTGGTCATATGGAAACACAAGTGAATAAGGCAGTGGATAGGTTAAAAAGGGTTGGAGAAAATTAAGCTTCCTTACACCCCTGTGCCTATTGCACAGCACCCTCTAGCATCCCCTAGGACGTAATTAATGAATAGAAAACAAGAAAGCAGATAAAAGTCGGCTGAAACAACCAAGTCTAATTCAATCTAACAAGCTGATTCCAACTAAATTTAAATTTTAAACAATATAATTAAGCTTCAAAAGAAAAAATTGAAAAAAAAAAATTTTTTATTAAATTTACATTTTTGTGTCTTATCAAACTTGTTTTACTTTTTCTTACTGAATATGTATTTCCTTTCTGTAGAACACAGGTTAAACTATGTCTCACCAGCAATGTAGAAAATAAAAAAAAATATAGAAATAATTACCGAATGAAGTTAGTTTGTTCAATGCTTGGCCGACTCACTCGAAACATTTCGTCTCCTTCGCTGTGGAGTTCTACCTGTAAAACATAAACCATGATAATTACTCGTTCAGGAGAAATAACGAAACTCTTTAATTTTCTTATTTGTTTTTACATGATAAATAAAAGCTTAAGCAATTACAAGAATCGCACTTATACGTTTCCTGAATCATTATTACACTTCAACTTATACCATATAGTGTGCCGTTGTTACCTATTACACTGATGTATTAACTTAGTAGTCCTAAGTTCTGAAAAGTGCTTTGTGCAAGTGATTTGATATTGCTTTATTAATATATTGTGAGAGACGGTTATTGTTAAACCGTTTATGAGGATGTGAGTTTTTAAAGATGTCGATAGTGTTTATTTAGGTGTGCTACGAATACGTTATGAAACAGTTTCTATGTTCTACAGTAAAGCTATGGCAAAGTTGAACACCCTGTTGTTGTATCGCAGAGTTTATCATAGATTTTTAGTTGCAGGAAATATAACCGATGAGTGATTTATTTAAAAATCCCTGTTCGACTTATGAGTGAACGAAGTCGCGTTATACGTAACATTCTCTTAATAATTTTCTCAAATACACTGGAAAGATTAAGCAACTTTTTATTCACAGCTCTGATATATGTATATCAAGGCTGTGAATAAAGATAAGGTTTTTTTTTTTTTTTTAGATAAGAAATCTAAATTACTAAACAAAAGATCAATTTTTAAGTCAAGCTCTTGGAAAATCGGTATGTTCTTTTATGAATTAGACATAAATTGGTTGCACAATCGACTGGAAGCAGCTCGTTATGCAGTCGACCAGGCTATTACACTACTTTAGCAAATTCTCAGAGCACACCTCATAAACTCTGGACGCGCTGCAACAGTTCGTTATTACTTCAAAAATCTTAACCAAACATAACCTACAAGATCATTTTGCATTAAATGACACTAATTTTCAATTATTAATATATTAGTTACTTAACTCACTTAAATAGTTATCAATAATTCTACATAAATGTGTTTAAAACTATATGATCCAACCACAATATGAAATGGGAAAACAAGACTAAGATCTTTCAACCGTAACAAGCGGTCTTCGTCAGATTTAAAACCCGACTCAGGGGTTTGGACTCTGACGAAGACCACTTGTTACGGTTGAAAGATCTTAGTCTTGTTTTCCCATTTCATATTGTTGTTTGATCATTGATTGTTATTTCACGTGTTTATTTAAAATCTTTTTATTAAAACTATATGTATAATATAATTGTATATAAATTATATTATAAAAGTATATTTATATATACATTTTCAATGAAAATCCGAAACGAAGAAATAAAGTTCAATGTAGACAAAGAAATATAGTAAAATTTAAAACAGACACTTACGGTCTCTAATTTTCGGTTTGAACCGTCTTCAGGAGAGACAAGAGAGGGAAACTAAGCTCACTGGTACAGAGATGTTTGGAGACGAACAATGTTGCCGCATACGCGTCTAGTCACAGAAGATAAGGTAGACAGGAATCAATTTATTATTAAATTAGGAAATATGAAAAATAATAATAAATAAATAAAAGATGAACTGAGGGATGAACAGAAGAAATTTTTCATAAATATAATTTATTTAAATCATAAATATAATTTAAATAAATAAAGACTAAGATTTATTAAAAAAAATAGAATAGAATAAAACATAAAATAATATTGTGAATGCAAATATTAAATATTAAATAAATAAATAAAACGATTCAATAATGAAAAAGAATTAGATAATTAAAAAATAAAAGAAAAAAATGTATTAGAAAATATAAAACCTAAATGCAATGACAAGGAACTAATTAAATGAAGCATTATCCCTTTAGATTAAGGCCAGGAGCACTACGCGCATTGAGCAACCAAATATGAGCTTATTCGCGCGTAAAAATGAGCTTAAATGCGCTTAGTGCACCCGGCCTTAACCAAAAGCGATAATGCTTCATTTAATTAGTTTCTTGTCATTGCATTTAAGTTTTTTATTCTCTAATACATTTTTTATCTTTTCTTATTGAATTATTTAATTCATTTTCATTATTGAATCATTTTATTTATTTAATATTATTATTTATATTCCCAATATTAAGATTATTTTATTCTATTTTTTATTAAAACTTAGTCCATAACTTTTATTTATGTTTCATTTCCTCTCTTCATCCTTCAGTTTCTGTTTCATTTATGTTCTATTTTTCCATACAGTAAAACCTCCGCTGACGAACGCTTAAGCTCACGAACTTTTCGCCTCAAGAACATGAAATTCGCGAGCATATAGTCTCTGCTGACGAACTAGTTTTCGGCGGACGAACCAAACCACGCGGTCGAACAGCGCCACGGTGGCGGCCACGAGAAGCTGACGCACGCTCACTCGTCCCAGTGTTTGTGTTTGATAGACATTTTGGACCATATTGAGTGTACTTTTGACCCCACCACAGGCTAGTGTTAAGCCTAAGAAGACATTAAAGAAAATTACGATCGAGCAGAAGAAGGAGATCATTGAAAAACACGAACGAGGTGTGCGTTTGTGAGACTTAGCGTCCCAGTACCAGTACGCTAAGTCTACCATTGCTACCATCCTTAAGAACAAGGAAGCTATTAAGAGTGCGTGTGTGACTAAGGGTGTTGGCTAAGGGACTTTATTATGCAGTACAGTTTATTTCTTTAATTACAATACAATAGCACATTTATTATACTCGTACATAAAATAAGGTATATTTTTCAGTAGTTTTAAGGCTTATTTAGTAGAAAATTATGTTTTATGGGGACCTGAGAACGGATTATTCTCATTTTAATGGTTTCTTATGGGAAACAAATGTTCGGAGGACGAACTTTTTCCTTACACACACTTTCTGGGAACCAATTATGTTCGTGAGCTGAGGTATCACTATATTTCCTAATTTAAGTACAAATATATTCTTGTCTACCTTATTCTCTGTGACCGGGCACGTGTGCGGCAATATTGTTGGTCTCCAACCGTCTCTGAACCAGTGTCCCTGGTTTCCCTTTCTTATCTCTCCTGAAGACGGTTCAATCCGAAAATTAGAGACTGTAAGTGTGTGCTTTTCATTTCTCTGATTCTTTTTGTACATTGAACTATATATATATATATATATTATATATATATATATTACGCCATGAAACCGATTACCGATATCCACCAATGATGTAAGAAACACACTTACAGACTCAAATTTTCGGGTAATCCGTCTTTAGGAGAAAAGAGAAAGGGACGTTGTAGACACAATGGCTAATAACTGTTGCGTCTACAACGTGCTTGGTCTCCCTTTCTCTTTTCTTCTGAAGACGGATTACCCGAAAATTTGAGTCTGTAGGTGTGTTTTTTTACTTTCTGTGCTACGTATCTTCAATGTTGAACTGTTTTATATATATATATATATATAATGATTATTTTTTAAAGTTAGACAAGCTTTGTAGACTTAACCACTTAAAACAGTCCAGAGTCTTTCGTAGTTTTAATAGTTGACTCTTTTTATCATGTCGAAACATATTAAATAACATGATATTTGAATTATGTGATAATTAGTTTTAAATGTAATACAAAACAATTTTAGGTATTTTTTTTGTTTTTAAAACTCACAACGTTTTTTGCTTAGAGATGAAATATTGACAATCGTACTTTCTTAAGAAATTCAGATCTCCTTCATCTCCAATAGTGACTGTTAATTAATTACCATACTCACTTGATACAGTGAAATTGGTTTATTTAAAAGAAAATTATAATTTTTCATGATTTGAAAAAGTACGGGTGTAAACTCAGGTCCACTGTAAAGTATTTTTTGATGATCTTTCCTTGTTGTGACGATAAGATCTTGACTATCATCAATAACAACTCTTTCTATCTTCAACAAGTATAAAATCTCATCTGTCATTATGTTGAACTATTGATTTTCTTATTTCGTTGTAGCGATAAGATACCATCTATCCTAGGAGAGTTTGAAAGATTTCATCTGTCTTTAACAAATTAATCTGTCACTCCTGATTAATTTTAAAACATTACTCACTACAAGTATGAAATTGGCATTCTCGTAGGTCTGAATTATAACTATAAAGTTGTCAATATTTATTCTTTTTTTTAAATATTTATGAAAATCAATGGAAAAACAAAAAGAATATTTAAAGCGTTGCACCTTGAACCACATTAAAACTATATTTCATATAAACACGTAAATAACAATCAATAATCAAACCGCAATATGAAAATGGGAAAACAAGACTAAGATCTTTCAACCGTAAGAAGCGTTCTTCGTCAGAGTCAAAAACCCAACTGAGTCAAACTCATTTTCATTTTGTGGTTTGATCATTGATTAAAACTATAAATATTATAATTATTTTTTGTAAAAAAAAAAACTTAAACTTAGAATTCCTAGTTTAATTTTGTAAAGATAGGTATTTAATGGAATATATTATTATATTCCACTATTTGACAAGCCTGCGAATAATATATTAAACAAAACGGATTTTTTTTCTTTTTTTAAATTGAAGATAAAAAGAAAAAAAAATATAAAAGTAAGGAATATTAAAAAATTCCCGAGGTGTGGCACGTTGACTTATTAATTCATAGGGGCAGGGAGAGGCTGTCTAGTCATCCCCCCTTAGTAATCAATACCATCCCTCTGGCTTGTTTTACATTCGCTAGCAGTCCAACATCCTTGCTCTTTCACACACACACACACACACACACACACACACACTACTTCTCTTTTGATGCCTTTTAACTTCCAGTCTATTTTGATCTCATAATAACAAAACTAAAACAGTCAATTATACAGAATAATTTAATGGAATGGTAAACAAAATTGTTTAAAGCTTTGGATAATTTAACTAGAATTTTGAATATTATTTTGGAAAATATCAACATATATATATATATATATATATTATATATTATATATATTATAGTTACAGCTAGAGAACACATATGATAAAAAGACGAACACTCACGAATCTCGATAATTTCGGCGTCTTGCCGTTTTCCTCAGGGAGTAGAAAGAAAGATCATGGAAGAAGTTGTAGAAAATATATATATATAATATATATTTGTTACAGTTACAAACAACTTTATAATGTAAGTTTATTTGAATAATTGTTAAATTGAGTGAGTTTGTGAATGATTTAAGAACACGGATGAGAAGACAGCATGGGGAGGAAGGAATAATAGTTTTCAGGTTGTGCAATTACTTCAAACGTAATACTTACTTATGTATATTAATTATAAACAATGTTTCAACATGAATGAAGTTCTATCAACAAAATAACCAATATTAAACAGGCAGTGTCCTTTCCCAATCAAAATAACAACATGAAAACAGCATTCAAATAAAATTATAAAGAGCATTAGCACACCGAGTTCTTAATTGGCCTTGTTTCTCTTTATCTGTTGAACTAAACCCCAATAAAGTAAAATAGTATACAATATATGCTGCCAAAATAAGAAAACTTTAATTAAATATAATTAAACACTGAAAAGCACTTGGCAATGGTGAAGTCAATATTTTGACGTCTATCTGTCGTCTTCAGGAAGAGATTTTTATTCCTTGAGAGGCAAACTGGGACTAAAGTATATATATATATATGTTTCATTAAAGTACACAGCAGCCTCTGCATTAACGACTTTTAAGCTGGTCTGCTCCAATTTACGAACAGCTTTGCGGTGGGCTGGTGTTAAAAGCCATATCAATTGCCCAACAGACACCAGCCCACCGCAAAGCTGTTCGTAAATTGGAGCAGACCAGCTTAAAAGTCGTTAACGCAGAGGCTGTTTTGTACTTTAATGAAACATATTTACGTAAGGATTTGCTGCCATCATATACACACATATATATATACAAAATGAACTCTCAAGAGGGCTCAGGGGCCTCTACTTATGGAGGGTCTTCCCTCCACGGGGAGGGGAGGCAGACCACCTGATTCCCATGTGCCTATCCCCCTCAACGCGAGAGTGGTAAAGAAGTAACATTGATTGCGTAGTCTGGCTGACAGGCGAAAGCCTTTGTGGCCTCTGACCTGACCACAGGTCTTTCTGAGAAAGACAGTCTCAGAAGGGCTTTAGGGTCCGGTGTTCTACCCGAGAACTCTTAAAATATTGTCGGAACCCCGGTGACGGGATGGTCCGTGCGGAGCCTGTTGTAAGGTTCTCCATGTCCCGTTATTGGTATCGGACTCGTGGTGGCTGTAGTTCCACCTAGAAAGGTAAAACTTTTCTTGTGGTAAAAGATAGTCACTGTGTGACAAACAGTATCTTCTCGGCAGGGTGCCTGCAAGGCATGAATAGGGAGTTACACCCTCGGACCTTTCCGATTGGGAAAGTTCATGAACTGTGCTGGTAGATATAGTACTGGTACTCCCTTTGAAAATGAGCTCAGGTTCCATAAAGTGAGCATTTCTCCATTTTGACCTGTAAGGTAGTCACTAAACTGATGACTTAGTAGGAGTTAGCCACCTACATACATAACATGAGGCAAGGGTTCTGGTTAATTTGATCAAAACATTAAAATCCATCAAAACCGTAATTGCAATTATAATAATTCATTATTATAAATCCTTAATAAAGTAATATAATAATATAATAAATAATAAATAAATAATATAATAAATCTATTGAAATAAATAAAATTTGAATATTTAATCAGGGAAGAAGCTGAGTGGACGTGACGGAGTGGTTGTCGGCTGGGGAAGGGTTGGAGAGTCGAGTCATACTTCAGGCTCTGTCAGGAAAGTCACCTTACCTCTGCTTGATGCCCAGGAATGCACCAAGTATGGCTACCCACCTTCGAGGATCACTTCCAATATGTTCTGCGCAGGTTACAAGAAAGGCAGAAAGGATGCTTGCCAGGTAACACTTTCATTTTATACCCTCATAGATTGCTGAATTCATAAGACTGCGACCCACACAAACTATTAATATATATATATATATATATATATATATATATATATATATATATATATATATATATATAATATAATAAGATTTAACACATGAAAAGAAAAAACAAATAAAAACACACATAAAAAACTACAACGATATTTAACGACAGTCGTCCATCGGTAACAGTATGTCTTTGATACTGAAGAACGAGGTACCGAATGCAATACGACAGAAGCATCTGCCGTGCTCTGTAATGCTTTCTATCTAAAGGTAATAAATACTCTATATAAGGAAATAAAAGCAAATTAAAAATAACAGAAGCGATACAGAATGTAATTTATGAACCATAGAATCAAATAGAGAGAAAAATAATAATCAAAAAAAAAAAAAATTAAATAACGTAATTAGCAGGAGGAGAGCAGCTTTGATAAATAATATTGCTCCTCTGTAAGCTCTTAAAGTAACGAGAAATGAACGATATGATTAAGGACTAGCTTACCTGGCACGGAAGTGAAACAGCATGTTCGTTCGCATTCGCCTAACACTGCATTAGCTTCAGCTACTAAAGGGACTACTTTACCCGATGACGCGCTGTGAAGATATGTATGGAGCTTTTTTGTAGTGTGCTTTATTTGTTTTCTACTTCATGTGTAATAGTATACCTGTTGCAGACCATTCAAGTTTTATATTATATATTATCATATATATAATAAAAAAAACGGTTGCAGCGGACTTTTTATAAATTCAAAATAAATTAAAACGAAGGATAACATACAGAAAGACATAGACATAATCAACATCGATATTTTCGACCATCGTCGTTATGCAGGAGGTATGATAGAGCAAAGAGAGTCCCGCAGGAACCCAGGGTGAGTGAGTCACGAAGAAAAATTTCAGGAAAAAACTAACATTTCATAAATAACTAAAAAAATTTTTTTTGAACTTACTTTAGTTACTAAAGTAAAGTTACTAAGAACATATATTAAATACATACATGGCATGTATAATTGAAAAGAGCATGTTGCGTTGTGGGTGTCAGCTAAGTAAAGCACTTAGCTATAGTTGGACTAAAGTCCCGAGTTAAGTGGCACGGCGGTAGACAATTACGGAGTTTGTAAAGGTGTTTTGACGATTCGTGGCAACTCCCCAGACGTGAGTAACGGACTACCTGTCTGCCCTAATGAGTCCATCAGAGCTCTATCTCAAACTTACCTCCAATACGTCTGTCTGCCACCAACAAACTTCTCAACAAAACATGTTATCATTCACAACTTTCTTCAACAAACAATATCAGTTTGTTATTTTTAATGAAGATATTTACTATACAGCAAAGGAAAATATCATTATTTTTAAAATATAAAGATCACATGTTTTAAATAACGATCATTATATTTTCTTTTTCAATAAAATACACAACAAATACGTGTAATTAATTTAGAACAAAAAAAAACTCTGCATGAAGCAAAGCCCTTAAATAGAGCTTTTGATTAAAAATATGTTTCTTGATTAAAACTATTTTCTTCTATGAAAATATAATTAAACATCAATTATTATATTTATTAACAAGAATATTAATCAGAATACCCTAAGAAGAATAACCCAGACTATACATCATTGTTATTGTTTAGTTTGTATACTTCAGTTTAATTTGATTCGTTACATGTCCGTAATGTTATTACCTTTAATCTGTTGTAATAAAATACAGCTAATTACATTAGTTGTATTTTATTTCTGTGTTTATAGTTTGAATTCCGACTTTAAGGATACATTTTATTGTTTTTAATTTCTTTAATTCTTACTATTTAACGTAGTGCAATCAGTTATTATGTGGTATTTACTCATTGTAGGGTAAAAAGCTAATGAATGCCTGAGGAAGAACACTACGTGTTGGAAACGCGTTGTTTATACTATTAAATTATTATATGTGGAGACCATTTCATTAACTTTTTACCCTACAATCTCTCTATTCTATATATTCTTTCTATATATTCTTTGGTTACTTAGATAGAAATGAAGATTTCCATTTTAATATAACTGAATAAATTAATTCAGTTAATTTAATTAATTAAAATAATTTAAATTACTATAATTAATCTTTGAAATGATAAAAAATTTATTTCATAGTTTTTACAAATTCATAAATAACATACATTTCATATAACATAGCGTAACGATACGCATTGTAATATAACAAATGGAGTATGTGAAAATATTACAATAAACTCCCTCCAAGTAGGGGGTACTACTGTGGAGGAAAAAAATATCATCTATAATCTACGTCCAAACCACAATAATAAATGGAGAAAAAGACTAAGATCTTGTAACAAGCGGTCTTCGTAAGAGTCAACTCTCAACTATAAGTCAATGTTTATAGTGAAATCTAGTTATTCTATAATCTATATATTCTATATTTGATGTTTTTGTATTTTATAATATATTACTGTTTAAGTATTCTCGTTATTTCCAGTTCCACTTTCAATAGCATTTAATTAAAATGAAAGATCTTTTAATTCCTAAGAGCTACCATTAGTCTATTTACAATAGAGTCTAGAATCGTTTATCGCATTACCAATGTTTTCGCTTCTGGTAGAATATCCACAAAACTATGTTCATTCCTAAATATCTATTGTGGGTTTTATGTTTAACTGTTTAATATTTTGTTTAGTTAAGCCCACCAAGTTTAACTTGTTTGTTTTTATCATTTTATTACATTATTTAAGAATTTTACATATGTTTTTAATTTATATGAATCTTTATTTTTTTATTACTCAATATTTTATTTAATTTGAGAGTGGTGCACGGTCCTGTTTCTTAGATCCTTTGCTTTCATATATCGAAATGAAGATTTTAATATAACTGAATTAATTAATTCAATTAATTAAAATTAATTAATATTTAAAATAATTTAAATTACTATAACTATTATTTTGGTCAGTTTAATATTATAAAATCATTATGTAATTAATGTTCCAACTCATTTGGCACGTTTTTTAAACCACTTTAAAAACTTTTTCGCACTTTATTTACAACTCGATATTATCTTTTGCAAATATAATTTTCTGTATTTACAGGGAGATAGTGGAGGCCCCATTCACATTAACGGTACGTCTCCAGGAACAATGGAAGTTGTCGGTAAGTTTATATTAAGCCACAAATTAATCTAACTTATACAGCATCGTTATCAATTTAATAAAATCAGCTAGAAATCTGGAATTTACAAAATATTAACATTTAATCATTTGCTTATTAATTATAATAGATGCTACATAAATAAATTCATAACAAATTAAGTATTATTTTAATAACTAAGAATTCAAAGCGTATTTTTTTCCAAAAAATTTTTCATTTTACTTAAAATTAAAATAAAGTCAAATTTTTGTTGTTAAAGTCATTTTGGAAATTTCCTTGAGCTGTTGAAGTAGTTTAATTACTTAAAAAAGATCTTTTAGGAATTATTCGAAAAAATAAAGAAGAATGTATCATTTCATTTTAAAAATATACAGTAGTATGTTGCTCATAAGTCGCAGAAAATAGTTAAATGGATTGTTTAAATTAGATTAATGTGTTCATATTTGAATTGAAGTTATTTAGCTATAATTAAGTAATTCTGGAGATTGGTAAGCCGTTTGAGTTAGTCTAGCTGCCTCCGGTATTGCGTACTGGTGAATGAGACTAAACTGCACTTTCAAACTGCGCAATTTACTGATTACTAATCCAATCGACGTGTACTCAAGTTTACCATTTCGGTGGTGTTGAACTGTGTTAGAAGTCAATGAGGGAAGCAAAGACAGTCGTCTGGGACCGCGGCCGGATGTACAGCAATACAAGGAATTTCTTTTAAACCTAAACAAACAGGTCACTGGTTAGGCCAGGCATGTCCTACTCATTTGATATATGTTGATCCATAAATCTTGCCCGTTCCGAATTTTTGTTATTTTTTTATTAAACAAAATATTTCCTTGAACAAATGTTTCCAAAATTACCAGAATACGGGTAACAAAACGATAATACGAGAAGTAATAAAAAATTAATAACACTTTCTGAATTTCGAGCATTCTGTAACCTTCTTTTTAAATGTTGTTTTGTTCTGTTGGTACACTTGTTATGACCCTATGTTCACAGGTTTGACTACATAGCATGTGTTGTTTTTATATAGAGACTAGACGAGGTTAACACTGTTAAATGCGTGATTGCGTACTGGGCGATGTTTCAATGTACAAATAATGGAGCAAAGAGTTGGTTCTAATTTTTGTGTAAAAAATGGTATTAAGTGCTCAAAAACCCTTGAAATGTTGACAGAGAACTATTAATATTTACTCTTTAAATGTTAGGAACATATGATCGTAACGAGTGTACCAACACAACAAAGAAAAGTATTGTAATTAGAGTGTACAGCGCGAAAATTTGAAAAATTCCATAACTGTTTTTAATTTTTGTTTACATCTCTTATTTTAAGAAATCTATGTACACAGATAAATATACAAAAAGTTAAGGAATTCCTATTTCAATACATTTTTCTTTCAACAAACAATCACATAGAATACCAATTCTACTTGTAAGTTTTCTTTAACAATTTAAACATCCATAGATCGAGGTGAAGTAAAAAGGATAAATGTATCTCAAAAATTGCATAACATCTAATCAAAATTGTATTACGAATATATCATGGGTAAACGAACTGTTAAAACCTAATATGGAAGGTTTACCGAATTATTATTCTATTAAAAATAGATATTGAACATATTCTGGGTAAACGAACTATTTAAACCTAATGCTGAAGGCTTACCTATTAGTTCTTGTATTAAAAATAGATTTCTTGGAAATCATTCACTTAATACATAAATAAGTTTCCTTTTCCAAGTTTTTTTAGAAGAACCTATTTAATAATAGGTTGTAAATTAAATATATTATTCTATTTGTAATTAAACCTATTATTTAATTTAGTTTTAAATTAAATTAAATTACCTAAATTTTTAAAGTAGTGCAATCAGTTATTATATGGTATTTAGTCATTGTAAGGTAAAAAAGTTAATGAAACAGTCTCCACATATAAACAACGCGTTTTGAATATGTAGTGTTCTTCTTGAGGTTTAAAACTAAAAAACACAATGACGTCAAAGATTTAACTATACCATATAATAAATGGTACAAAATAAAATAAGCAAACAGTGATGTACATACTCAAGTTTCAGAGTCTATGGTACAATTAACTGGAAATAGAATGAAAGTGGGTGGGGTATGGAACGCACACGTGTTCCATACTGAAATGTAGGTACATTTTTTGTTATTTTTTTCCAAAGGATAGACAAAGGTCTTTATATTCGTTCTAAGACTAAGTACAGAAAATATAACAGAAATATGAACGAAAAATTATAAAAATAAAGAAACAATAGTTTCTTTATTATATCAATTTTTACTTAAATTTGTTTTCTTCTGTTATAAATTTTTTGTCAATGATGAAATGAAAAATTATTATAAAAACTTATAATAATTTATTATATTATAAATTTATTATAAAATATCTTATTAATTTGGGATGAAATAAGATTTCTTGTTCTCGCTTTGGCGGCACATATAATAAATTAATACATATATACATTTTAAATTATATTAGTTTTAAATTTGTAAATTTAATAAATAAGTAGCATTAAATGAATAAATATTCCATAAATATTACCAGAATATTTTTTTCTATTAGTTTACGCAAAATTAAATTTATAAAAGTATATATGCTTCATATATATGAATTTGATTAACCCGTTTTCTGCAGAATTCTAGCATGATCATAGACCTCTGCTAAAGTTTTCTTTTCTAGACAAATAACGAAGTTGAAAATAGTGGACTAATAGGGAAGTTGATATTGTTTGTGAGCACTGAAGTAATAATACACTTAAAACTCAGTTTCAAATGACTATATTGTTATAAATTTTTGAAAGATTTTTTTTCTGTATATTTCTGACTTCTATATATATATATATATAGATATATTTAGATGTTGAGTATTCAATGCAGTTATCAAAAGTTGGTTTCAAAATGATATTATTGAACGTGCAAACAAGCAGTATTGTAAACAAATTATCTAGGTCAAGATAAAATTGGCCCCTATGCACTAACGAACTTCGAAATGGCGGCGATGTCCACGTCCAGTGAAGTTAATTATGGTTCTGCGGACAGATAGTGCCCTCATGGAATTCAAAAGACCGTACGTCTTGTTGACAAGTAACCATGCTGTTGTTTCGTTATTTGCAAGCAAACTCGATGCAACAACACATTACGCTCTAATCAACAGTTTAAATCTAATCACTTAATTAAAAAAACTATTAAATCAATCAAAATTATCTTTATTGTAAATGGTAAAAATCAGAACAATTATTGAAAAGTTTGACCAAATTATTAAAAACTGTTATCAAATTTTTTCAATATCAACTTAATCCATCAAAGATTCTGGACCGTAGTGTGGTAACAAGCAATGCTAACATACTCACCCACCCACCCACACACACACACACACACACATCATCGAAAAAACTTCATAAAACGACTTTTTGGACCTCAAAACATGTAATTCCGTCAAAATTTCGAGATCGAATTTTTTCATGATCACTATACTTTACTGACAGTAAAGTAATTAGTTCCTATATAATTCAAATAAGTGTTACTGTATACAAAGTAGTCATTTTTATTAGTTTTTCTAACCTATATATATATATATATATATGAGGGTTTGAAAAAAATATGTTGACAGGTTTATTATAATAAAATAACAGAGATTCATTCTAAAGTTCGTCTGTACCCTTGTATCATATTTGCCATCATGTTACTGAATTGCAAACCATGCTTATGAAAACAATTTTACTTCATGATTGGCAAATCAATTCACAATTTCTATATTTTTTTTAAAAAATGGATGTTTTACCGTCCATTTAAAACACTGGTTTTCTACTAGCATCTACAAGAACCCCTGTGGTTTATGCGATATTTTCTGAGGTTAACAAAGTATTATGGTTTATTGGAATTCTAAAGCACTATTTTAGTTGATCATGAGGCAATTGATGGTTAATAAAGAAATTTTTTTTATCTGTTAAAAAAACTGGGGTTTATGGTAAAGCTTTAGTGATCCGTGGGGAAATATATCATAATCACATTTTTAAATCTAATTTAAAATATATATTTATATATAATATATAAAGTATATAGATAAAATATTTTGTCATACCATTGAAGATTTCCTTAGAAAAACCAACAGTCAAAGAATGACATTTCGATCATATGTGTCTGTAGAAGATAGAACAAAATATTTTCTAGGGTATTTTTTTAGCGAAATTCAATAAAACATGAAAGTTATTAACAAAAATAATTATCATTCATTGGCTTTCATCAGATATCTAAAAGTTAGGACAAACAGAAATGCAGTAAATACTTACTTATAAGAGTTACTAAAAAGATGAAAAGGCACTAGAGTGTACTATTTTCTTCTAAATTTATGAAGATAACCATACATTCATTGATAGTTTATTGTTATCTGGTATACATTATAATGCTCTTTATTTGTTACTTTAATGTTTACAGTTTGATATTCACTTACGATTTGACTTTGGCACTCTGTAATATAAAAAAACACCTGCCAATATTGTACGCAAGGAACCTGTCAAACTGACTATGATATCGATGTACAAATACGAGTAAATAAAGTAGTGAGACTGATTTTTTTTAAATTTTCTATTCAAATATAATTACAATGTGATATTGTCACCTTCAAAATAGTTCCCTTCGGAAGCCACACAGCGCTGGAGACGGTCCTTCCAATCATTGTAGCATTGCTGGAACTCCGATTCTGGAATGGCCTTCAGCTGGTCGGTTACAGCAGTTTGTATGTTTTGTAGTGTCCCGAAATGAGTTCCCTTGAGGTGATTTTTCAATCTCGGGAAGAGGAAAAAGTCACAAGGACTCAAGTCTGGTGAATAAGGAGGCTGAGGAGCAACAGGAATGTTTTTACTGGCCAAAAACTCGTTTATTGAGATGGCAGTGTGACAGGGCGCGTTGTCGTGATGCAACACCCACTTATCTTTGATGTCAAAATGTGATGAACGGAGGTGTGATTCAAATTCAACTGTTCCCCGATCATTCTGACTGTCAAGCGTCGATCTGAACGCACAAGGTTCCGTACTCTGTTGACATTTTCATCGGTGTTTGCACTTGAAGGCCTTCCGCTTCATGGTTCATCTTCAATCGACTCTCTTCCTTCTGAAAATTCCTTAAACCACCGAAAAACCTGTGCCCTTGATAAAACACGTTCTCCATAGGCCTCCTGAAGTTTTTCAAAAGTTTCGGTTGCATTATGTCCAAGTCTGAAGCAAAATTTGATTGCACACCGCTGCTCAACTTTGAGGTCACTCATTTTTAAAACGCTCAAGAAAAAACCATTTCACGAAAACCAACGCTACGGACAAACAAATGACTGTGGCGAGTTCAGATTCATACTGGAGGCGCATCACACGTGCACCTGACGCTACTCAAGGCCACGCGTCTCCAGCGTTGCCAGATCGAAAGCGACGTTGCCAGTCTCACTACTTTATTTACACACCTCGTATATTTGTTGTTTACTGGCACGAAGACGGATATGCTGACTTTTCTTTCATATGTTTAGGAGTGGTTTCTTGGGGCAGAGGCTGCGGCAGACCCAACTACCCAGGAGTCTACACAAGAGTAGACCGTTACTTGGACTGGATAGGGCAACAGATTAAAGACGACTGCCTCTGTCCTCCGCCTCCGCCAAAGAAATCAAAGCCCCAACGCGGCTGACCTAATACATTTCCCTTGAGCCACTTCACTACTCCTCTTATAGTCAATCCACTATGCTTACATTCTACAACCAACCTGATCTCTTTCATTAGTGTAATTTAAAACATTTACTTAACTTTACTGTCACTATACTTAATTCATAAAATATAGAAATATATGAAAACATTGAAATTATACATAGCATATATTTTGAG
The DNA here is from genome assembly GCA_026182355.1 of Hermatobates lingyangjiaoensis. Taxonomy (NCBI): domain Eukaryota; kingdom Metazoa; phylum Arthropoda; class Insecta; order Hemiptera; family Hermatobatidae; genus Hermatobates; species Hermatobates lingyangjiaoensis. Next base: position 5,429 of record JAPFBL010001186.1, on the reverse strand, counting down.
TATAACTTCTGGAAACAATTCTAGTTTCTCTTTTTCTATCGTTATCTTTATTATATGATTTTGTTTTGGTTTTACTCTTTCTTTCTATTTCACGCACAATCTCTAACTGTCTTTCTTTCACCTCCTCTCTCCCTCTCTACTATCTCCCTTTCCCCCTCTCTCTTTTTCTCTCTCCTCCTCTCATATATCTCTTCCTCCCTCCTTTCTCATTCTCACTCTCTCTCTCTCTCTCTCTCTCTCACCTCCCTCCCTCTCTCTCTCTTTCTCTCACACTTCCCCCCTCTCTCTCCCTCTAACATTTCCCTTCTCTCCTCCCTCTCTCTCTAACATCTCCATTTCACCCTATCTCTTTCTCTCTCATCTCCCTCTCATTATCTCTCTCTCTAACATCTCCCTTTCACCTTATCTCTCTCTCTCTCTCTTTCTCTTCCTCTCACCATCTCTCTTCCTCTCCATCATCTCCCTTCCTATCCATCATCTCCCTCTCCTTCTCTCATTATGATATAATTCCTATAAAATCAATACACAAATGAAATACTTCTAAAACCTCTTAAAAGATCTCATTGTCAATGGACTAAAAAGGAGGGAGGCAAACAGAAATTAATAGGGAGAAAGAAAAAAAAACTTTTTTTAGTTCTCCTTTTTGGCCTCAGCTCCCTTTTTCCCGTTTTTTGACAAAAAATTATTTAAAAAATATTATAGATTGTTTTCTATTGATTTGACGGAAGACAGATTGATGATTTACTTAACTATATTGTTTTAAAGTTTGCCCTATTTTTGGTTCTCACCATCTTTTGATTGATCTGTTGCACCATTGATTGATTCCAATAACACAGTTTGAATGAAAGTTGTCCTACTAAAATGTTATAAATAAATAAGGAAATAAATATGCATAACTTTTCTGCTATCGAGCAAAATGAAATAATAAATTAAATAAGAAATCAATCATTGATGGTTATTTTTAATTTAGTTTACATTTATTCTTTGACTCACGAAATGATTCCAATTCATAATACCTCTTCATTGCTTCATGCATTGAATGTGTTTGACCTATTTGTAATTTCAAAAAAAAAAAGAATAATAACTATCTTTAATGGTTAATATTTCGGTTGTTACGTCAATCAGTTTTTCGTCAAGCATTATTTGTGTTACTGTTTCATTGAGTTATTGCTATTTAGTAAACATTTTATTCATATAAGCATCCATGAAACATATTTGTATATTTTAATTAACACATTTTAATTATTATCGAAGTTTTTTTTTGTTTTTAAAAACTTTTCATCTCTTTTCATCAACACATGTTCCAGTTAAGCAATGATTACTGTACAAGTGACTTTATTCCAAGTTAATTGATTTCCTCTGACATATAATGAATTGATTCACATTCAATAGTTTAGTTAAAACAAAGTTTGTACCTACTAACTTCAGTGGAAAACAGTTTTGTTTTCCAATCAACAACTCTTTTGTACTCAAAATTGACTTTTCTACTCGACCAATACTGATTGTATTCAGTATTTGTTTACCACTAGTGCATTAGCGTAGAACAACACTACTTACCTTTCATTTTCTCTTCATAATAGATTTGTATACTTTTATTTTATGGTTACTTCTTTATATATATGTATATATACAACCAATTAAAGGAAACGATTCCACGAACTAAATTAACTACATTGGCATAAAGAACACACAGAAATGAAACAGAAATTCACTACTATATTTCGATGGTCTCGTCATCAGGAGAATAGAAGTGAGTTTCTGTTTCATTTCTGTGTGTTCTTTATGTCAATGTATATTATATATATATATATATATGATCAAACCACAAAATAAAAAGGGAAAAAAGACTGTAGTTTGATCATTGATTGTTATTTCACGTGTTTATGTGAAACCTTTATATATATATATATATATATTGAAGTAAGTAATCAAAAAAAGTAAGTACTTAACGCTGTAAGTTCTTTCGTAGACACGTCATCAGAGAACCAGTGAATTCAAGTGGTAAATATAAAAGGACAAGTTACGTAATTTGGTTCAAACTATTATGAAAATTGTCAGCCCTAACTCTGTTTTTCCTTATTATATTAGAATTAGTCTTAAACTGATCGACAGAAAAATTTAAAGTAACACATTAAAAACTTTACAGATAGACATACTTCTCGATATTTCGACGACCATCGTCTTCAGGTAGAAGTGCACTACTGGAATGTCAACAGCCAACTCCCTACTAATAGTTTTTTGGCTGGTTCTACTCAAGTAGTGTACTTCTACCTGAAGACGACGAATGACGAAATATTGCAAAGTGAGTATCTGTGAAGTTTTCCATATGTTGCTTTAAATTCTTTGTCGTATATATATATATATATATAGGTTGCACAGTAAACACATGAAATAAAAATCAACATCGGAACTAGAGTAAAAAATTCATAAATCTGAATATGATTTCAACCAAAACAACTAGTCATCTCACTCATACTAGGTATGAACTGTGCTTAAGACCTTCGGATATACATATCACGGATATACAAATATAATATATATTTGTATCTTATAATACATATCTACATATATTTACTCTAAAACAGATATTAAGAAGTAAGATATTTAAAAAAGATACTAAGAAAATCTAATCTGGCAAAATTATGTAGAAAACCTTTGGTCAAGTCATAGTTTTCCTGTAAGGAACCTTTTAATCATGTTTTTTCTAATCCATACGAAATGGTAATTTATGCTAAGAAAACAAAATCATTCCAATAATTATGCTGTTATTTATAAAAGCCTGTAATTTAAGTTAACATACCAAATGTGCATTTATTCGAATGTATGCATAGAATACTTACATTATTTATGTGTACGATAAAATTAATAGATAAATTTTTTTATATAATAAAAAATATATATAATGTTTATAAACTAACATGTAAAGAGTATATTATGCTTAAAATTTATACTTACTGAAAAAATTATATTATTATATAATATCATTGATTTCGTAGTTCATAATGCAACAGGTAAATAATTATTTAATAATTAATAATTTATATTCATTATTAATTCAGATTAATGTGAATTTTATTTAAATTTCAAAATATATTAAAGAATTACATTTACTTTTGTATACTTGTCTAATTTAAAAATATAGGTAAGTAAATATCTTTTATCAAAAAATTTTAAAATATGATAAAAGGTATCGGGAAAACAACACTTAGTGATTAAATTAAATAACTAGAAATTAAAATGTAAACCAGATTATATGTTTTTAAGCACTATAAGGGATGTTTAGTTTAAGACAAGATTAATCGAGTTAGTTTTTATTCATGATGATTAGCAGTTCAAAAAACATCATCCTAGTTGTTTATTTATTTAAATAAATACATGTTGAAGTTGTTAATTATAGTACTGTAAGAACGATAATTTATCTGTTATTTATTACAACGAATTACGATTGTAAGTGTTTTCGGATAGTGAAGTTAGGTTTTATTCTATAATGTAATATTTGATAGGTTATTTTAAACAATTTTCAGATTTTTTTAAAACCATTTTGATGTTTATATATAATGAATGTTTCCTGTTGTTGTTTGATTCATATTTTGTTGTTACCAAATATTTCAGTTACCAGTTTATTGATTGATTCTTTTATATTCAATATCTGTGATAATAAATGAATTTAACAGTTTAATTATATTTTAGCCCAAACCGTTATTTTCTAATCTTATATAATCAAAGAGTTTATTCTTACATGACAGTTGCTGTGTTTGTTTTCATCAGTGGTATGATACCGCTGAAGTTATAATGTGGATAAGTGAAGATGTGAAGAATATGATAGTCTACCCATCGTAGATACTAGAATAATGACTCTGTGATACTGAGTCGCATGGTGAATGAATAAAAGTAGCAATACAATTAATTTTAATATTGCTACATATTGCCAACATATTATGTATTCATCTTTACTTAATTTGCAGATCACACTAAATTAAGTAAAGATAAAAGATGAATTATATATATATATATATATATATATATATATATATATTAAAATAAGCAGCAGCTTCTGCATTGACCAGTTTCTTGTTGACACTCTCTACTTTTCGTATCACTTTGCGGTGAGACTCTGGTAGCTTCCAAAGAAGGTTAGCAAAAGACATTTAACACAACACAATAAACATAGGTCAAACACGAAAAAACTAAATCTTAATCACTGTATTAATCACTAAATTAACAAACTAAATAAAAATGCGTACAAGCTTTCGGCTCTCATTGGCCATCTTCAGGTAAAACTAAAAGCTTTTAGTTTATACCTGAAGATGGCCAATGAGAGCCGAAAGCTTGTACGCATTTTTATTTAGTTTGTTAATTTAGTGATTAATACAGTGATTAAGATTTAGTTTTTCGTGTTTGACCTATGTTTATTGTGTGTGTTAATGTCTTTTGCTAACCTTCTTTGGAAGCTACCAGAGTCTCACCGCAAAGTGATACGAAAAGTAGAGAGTGTCAACAAGAAACTGGGTCAATGCAGAAGCTGCTGCTTATTTTAATAACATATGCTTAAGGGAAGACCTGCTGCCTTTGTACACAAAATATATATATATATATATATATATTATATATATATATATATAACAGTTCAAAATTGAAGATAGGTAGCACACAATGTAAAGAAACGCACTTACAAACTCAAATTTTTGGGTAATCCCTCTTCAGGAGAAAAGAGAAAGGGAGACCAAGCACTTGTAGACGCACTACAAAGCACCGTTGTTACTAGCCGGTACTAACCCGTTACCCGGGTTACTAGCCGTTCCGTCTACAAGTTCTTGGTCTCCCTTTCTCTTTTCTCCTGAAGAGGGATTACCCAAAAATTTGAGTTTGTAAGTGCGTTTCTTTACTTTGTGTGCTACCTATTTTCAATTTTGAACTGTTATTGTGTCCTGTTTGTATCGTCTTTCCGTTTATCAACTATATATATTATATCATAATGTTTTTTTTTGGTTGTTTCATTTATCTCTTTGGTGATAAATTAATGAATTATTTAATTAATCTGAGCATTTTAATTAATTTATATTGTTTATTATGATATTTAATTAATATATATATTATATATATATATTTATATATATATATATATATATATATATATAGTTCAATATAAACAAAGAAACATAGAGAAATCAAAAGAAGACACTTACAGTCTCTAATTTTCGGTTTTAACCGTCTTCAGGAGAGATAAGAGAGGGAAACCAAGCGCACTAGTTCAGAGACGGTTGGAGACCCAATTCTTTGTTTATATTGAACTATATATGTCCGTTTTGGATCGTATTTCCAACGAAAAAAAGTATATATATAATATATAATAATAAAAAGATTTCACATAAACACGTGAAACAACAATCAATGATCAAACCACAATAAAAATGGGAAAACAAGACTAA
>JAPFBL010001185.1:0-28942 GCA_026182355.1 Hermatobates lingyangjiaoensis | reverse complement strand
GTCTAACTTCCTTTCTTTAACAACAATATTTCCCTTTTTCATTTTATTAATTATTAAGCGAGAGAGAGAGAGAAAAAAAAACACATCGCTTTCATAAAATGAAGCCTTTTTTTAAGAAGACTATCCTTAGCATTTAGATCGGTTTTTCAGGAGAGAGGGTAAATTAATTTTTTAAGGGAGCAATTTAATTCCACTTTATGTTTTTTTCCTTCTTTAACGTTTAATCGACATCAAGTTCTTTTTGAAATGATTTCTTAATGCAAAACATTGTCATTTATGTTTATTTAACTATAAGATGCTTTCGCTAGACAAGTGTCTAACCCTTATTTTATTCATACCAGCAAACTATAGACTAAGTCCTTTACGCAAAACTTTATGAAATTGTTTCTATGGGATTCTTAATCGACAGTTTTCATGTAATACGAGTGTTTACTTGGTACTTATCGGTTAAAGAAAGGCCACTTATTTGAAAGACGGTGAATAAAACAAAAAGAAAATCACTTTATTATACAAATTAAACTCCTAGAGCCTTTTGTTGCAAAATAGTATTTTATTATTTATGTTTTATTTATATTATATACGAGGTGTGTAAATAAAGTAGTGAGACTGATTTTATTTAAATTTTCTTTTCAAATATAATTACAATGTGATATTGTCACCTTCAAAATAGTTCCCTTCGGAAGCCACACAGCGCTGGAGACGGTCCTTCCAATCATTGTAGCATTGCTGGAACTCGGATTCTGGAATGGCCTTCAGCTGGTCGGTTACAGCAGTTTGTATGTTTTGTAGTGTCCCGAAAGAGTTCCCTTGAGGTGATTTTTCAATCTCGAGAAGAAAAAAGTCACAAGGACTCAAGTCTGGTGAATAAGGAGGCTGAGGAGCAACAGGAATGTTTTTACGGCCAAAAACTCGTTTATTGAGATGGCAGTGTGACAGGGCGCGTTGTCGTGATGCAACACCAAATGATGCAAAATTTGTCTCATCTCCAATTCATTGGTCAAAATGTGATGAACGGAGGTGTGATTCAAATTCAACTGTTCCCCGATCATTCTGACTGTCAAGCGTCGATCTGAACGCACAAGGTTCCGTAATCTGTTGACATTTTCATCGGTGTTTGCACTTGAAGGCCTTCCGCTTCGTGGTTCATCTTCAATCGACTCTCTTCCTTCTGAAAATTCCTTAAACCACCGAAAAACCTGTGCCCTTGATAAAACACGTTCTCCATAGGCCTCCTGAATTTTTCAAAAGTTTCGGTTGCATTATGTCCAAGTCTGAAGCAAAATTTGATTGCACACCGCTGCTCAACTTTGAGGTCACTCATTTTTAAAACGCTCAAGAAAAAACCATTTCACGAAAACCAACGCTACGGACAAACAAATGACTGTGGCGAGTTCAGATTCATACTGGAGGCGCATCACACGTGCACCTGACGCTACTCAAGGCCACGCGTCTCCAGCGTTGCCAGATCGAAAGCGACGTTGCCAGTCTCACTACTTTATTTATACACCTCGTATTCATAGTTATAATTTTTTAGATTATATACATTTATTTATACATTTTTATTTGTTTGTTAAAGCCTCCCGTTAACTCATAAGGATATTTGTTCAAATAAGTGCCTTCCAGTTAACTGATAAACACATTTGTTTAAATAAATACCTTCCCGTTAACCAATAAGCACTTTTTTTAAATAACTGTCTTATGCTAACTGATAAGTACATTTGTTTAAATAAGTGCCATCTCGTTAACTGATAAGTACTTTTTTTTAAATAAGTGTCTTATGCTAACTGATAAGGACATTTGTTTAAATAAGTACCTTCCCGTTAACTGATAAGGAAATTTGTTTAAATAAGTGTCTTATGCTAACTGATAAGGACATTTATTTAAATAAGTACCTTCTCGTTAACTGATAAGTACATTTGTTTAAATAAGTGTCTTATGCTAACTGATAAGTACATTTGTTTAAATAAGTGTCTTATGCTAACTGATAAGTACATTTGTTTAAATAAGTGTCATCCCGTTAACTGATAAGGTCATCTGTTTAAATAAGTGTCTTATACTAACTGATAAGCACATTTATTTAAATACGAGTAAGTACCTTCCCATTAACTGATAAGCACATTTATTTAAATAAGTACCTTCCCGTTAACCAATAAGCATTTTTTTAAAAGTAAAAAAGGTAAGTACAAATGTACTTACATTTGTTTAAATAAGTGCCATCTCTTTAACTGATAAGGACATCTGTTTAAATAAGTGTCTTACTCTAACTGATAAGCACATTTATTTAAATAAGTACCTTCCCATTAACTGATAAGCACATTTCTTTAAATAAGTATCTTCCCGTTAACTGATAAGCACATTTCTTTAAATAAGTATCTTCCCGTTAACTGATAAGCACGTTTGTTAAATAAGCAAAAAATATAGGCTGCTCTTGAAAACATTTTGTCAATATTAAAAAAAAACATGTATAATTTATATATCATTAAAATACACAGCAGCCTATGCGTTCAAGACTTTTAAGCTGGTCTGCTCTAGTCTTCCAACAACTTTACTATGACCTGGTGTTAACTCCCAAATCATCTGACCAAGAGAGATATTTAAGCACGAGCTGATTTAAAATAAACGAAAATAACCTTTGAAACGAAAAACTTTAGAACAAAATAAATTATTTGAGAGTTAACACCAGTCCACTGTAAAGTTGTTAGAAGACTAGAGCAGACCAGCTCAAAAGTTGTAAATACAGAGACTCCTGTGTATTTTAATGAAATATGCTTACGTGAAGAATTACTGCTCTGATACACCAATAATTAATATTGCATATATAAGAAAAAGTCAACGACACCACCGATGGGTAAACTTTTTTTTTTATAGTTCTTTATTTCAAATGAACTTTTATATTAATTTTGCGAAACTTGTCAAATCTATTCTGAGGTAAAATGGATAAACCAACAAAAGTCTCCACACAAATGAAGTTTTATTCAAAGCGTTTCGAACACTTTGTGTTCATCATCAGGAAGACACTATAATACAAATTATATCTAATTAGTTAGAAAAATTAGAGTGAAATAATAAAATTCAATTAAGAGAATTCAAGACATACCCAAGGATGTGGGGATGTGATTGTCAAATATAATATTCATTATAAATTTACTTATGATAATTTTTTGTTGTAAGAAATTGTGACAAACGTACACAAAAAATTGAATAAATGATAAAAAAAAATTGGTCTTCGACTAGAATTATCCAAAAAAAAAAAACATGTAAATAATATAACAATAGTAATAATAAAGAAATAAATCTTTATTGTATAGCAATTGCAAGGGATTATATGTAGAGCTTTTGAGGTATTTTCAACGTTTGAATGATGTGGAAGTTAAAGATTTTTGTTATGCAGTGTATAAATTAGAAGCACGCTGATCAGAAACCTCCATCTGGCTACAACCATCAATTACAAGAAGAAAAAAAAAATAAAAAAGAACAAAAACGACCTCCTTCACAGCCTCTACAATGTCCTTTAACCATTTCATTCAATTACCGATCAGTTTACATTAGCTCCCTGCCCTCCCCCCCCCCCCCCTCCAAAACCAAAAGCCAGTCTTTATACCTGCCACCCTATATTATCCAATTATATTATCAACCTACAGTTTTTTTCTAATTATCTCATTAGACAAATGCCTATAACAAAAAGCTAACATTTTCTTGACTCTTAGCTACTAATAACAAGATAAAGAATTCGCTCATTCAAGCCAAACCCTGTTATCGATTCAACAATAAGGACAGTATTATTAAATATTAAGCTTGATCTCAAAGCTTTTTGTATTTAATATCTATAATCAGCCATGTATTATGTTTAGCCTTTAAGCGCTGTCTTACTTCATAATTTGATATCTTTTGATTAATAATTAGAGCATTCGATATGTAATTTTAATTTTATAAAATTTATCAAAACTGGTCAATTTTTTTTCGTATAACATTTCAAAAAGCTAGTAATTATAATAATATGTATTGTAAACCAAACACGTTCTTTATTTATCATTATAATCAGAGACGCTGTCTGCCAGCTTTTTTACTGTTTGTTTGCGTGTTGCCTTATTTAGCTATATCTGTTTAATATATTCGTCAGGCTTAACGAGTTTTGTAAAATAAGTATTATATTTTGTTAACAGTTTTAAATTTTGTTATAGAACAACATGCTCCACCAGAAGGCATTACATGCATTAACATTTTTAATGTTACACAATAATTCTTATTAAATTATGAGAATGCAGCAAAAACAATTATAATAATTAACAATGATGGCAATAACGAAAATACAATATCATGTATTTTAATGAATCCAAATTAATGTAACACTCAGCAATAATAATGATCACGATGTTACAAAGCAATACTACCAACAAATTAATAACAACACAATTAAAATTTTGAGTTGATTATTTCAGTCGTTTATCTTTAGCAGATGTACGTCATGAAAGTCTTTTATATATATATTTATATATATAATATATAATATATATATATATATAAATAATATATATAATATATATATATAGTCACACAGGAAAGAGAAAACACAAATAAAGACACACACAAAAGACTCACAACGATATTTCGACAGTCGTCGTCATCGGGTAGAAGTAGTCCCTTTGAGTAGCTGAAGCTAACTCAATATATATATATTCGAAAATCCCCTTATAAACTGTTTTTTTAGGGTTGTAGAAGGAGTGAAAGTGTAGTATATTTTTTTATTTTTCACTCAATCATGGATAATTCATTTTATTGGGTGAGACGTTGGTATTGGGTGTTACCCATCCAAATGCTGACTACACGCAATGTTGCTGAACTTCGTTGATCTAACAGGAAGAGGTGTATTTAACATGGTCACGACAGTTTGACATTAGGTTAGGTTAGGTTTGGTTGCAGAAGAACACAAGAGAACACACATATGCCAAAGATTGCCCCTTTGTAATACATTAAATAGACGTCGCGTTCATACATCCCGTATGAATAAATCGAGGACCATAGCGATTATTTAAGCCGGGATCTACCAGTCCTATAAATAAAAAACGTGTTTGGTTTACAATAAATATTATTATAATGTTAATATTAGAATTAGAAGAAAACCGTCATACCTCGTAAGTTGATATCGGAGATGTTGGAGCGAGTTCCGAACGAAGATGGACAAGATCCGAAAGCACTCCAACATCTCCGATATCAACTTACGAGGTATGACGGTTTTTTCTAATTCTAATATTAATCTTACTAACCTCAGTGGTAATAACAATATGCATGTATTATTATAATGACCAGATTTTTAAAAAGTTTTACAAAAAAAAATTGACCAAGTTTTGATAAATTTTATAAAATTCATTGAAATGCGACTACACTCAATGTTTCTGAACTTCGTTGGTCTAACAGGAAGAGGTGTATTTAACATGGTCTCGACAGTTTAACATTAGGTCAGGTTAGGTTAGGTTGCAGTGGCACACGAAAGAACAAACATAGGTCAAAGATTAAATGAACAGTCTACATTGAGTGTTCTAAATTTTGCATTACTGAAATGAATTTAAAGTAGGAATATTTAACCTTCATCACACCCGACGGCATAACATCTTCTCCATGGGATGCCATGTTCAGATTTTTTCACATTCTATGTGAATAAATCGAGGGCCAGAATGGGTATTGAACCCCGGATCTACCAGTCCCACCCTGGCCCCTACAGTTGATATTAGTTATTAAAAACAATTCCAAAAGCGATTTTTTTCTTTGAAAGGTATTATTATATTTTTTGTACTGCTATGGGACAAACTCTTTTTTTGTAAAAGTATTCATTTTGTTTGTTGGTGGCTGCTATACAGGAGTGACGAATTTTTTTTTTACTTCGCGGAAACGATTTGAATCGCCGAGCCAGATTAAAATTTCAATCTAAACAGACCACCACGGTGTTCCTCACAATATTGGGTAACCAAACACCATTGTCATTCTAATAACTCAACCACATATTTATATTAATGACATTTAATATGTAAAAGCTTATTTTATATTAATTACAAAATGATTAATTTTATTACTTTATGTTAACATTATGCAACATTAGGTATAACATTCATCTTATACCATGCAGCACCACGTTTTAAAACAGTTACAAATTTGTTAACAGAACTTGAATCTAGTAGAGTTGGCAACAACTGAGGGTCCAACCTGAATGTTGTTACAACCCTGCTATAACTTACTATCTTTTGTTTTGTCTTGATTTCACGTACCCTATTCTCTCCTGTTTTATTTTGTTTTTTTTGTTACACTTGTATTGCTTAGTTTTTAAGACTCATTTATTAATTTGTTATTGATATTATACATAGTTTTAACGTATTTTTAACCTGAAGATGACCAATGTATGGTCGAAAGCTTGTTTATATTTAGTGTAATGTGATCCTAATATAGTAATTTAGTTTTATCAGTAGTTTTGCTTGTGTGTTCACATGTCCCCGGCAATTATATTTGGAAATTACCTCTAGAACAACAGACGATTGTGAGAAGAACAGAGGTCGTTCTTCTACCTATCAGTAGAAAGGTCGTTAATGCAGAGGCTGCTGCACATTTTAATTCCATATATATATATATATACTTTTTTCGTTGGAAATACTATCCAAAACGGACAAATATAGGTCAATATAGACAAAGAAACATAGAAACTGTAAGTGTGTTCTTTTGATATCTCTATGTTTCTTTGTCTATATTGAACTATATATATATATAGACTGAAACATAACAAAAGACTCACTTATGTTTCAGGTAACTCACTGAAGTTGAGTCAACTCACAGGTTCACTCACTTAACAAAAACAGTCTTTTGTTATGTTTCAGGCTATGTGTCACTGTTTATTTTAAGTGTTATCTGTCCTGCCGGACTGTTTTTCGTTTATCATGGTATATATATATATATAAAGATTTCACATAAACACGTGAAACAACAATCAATGATCAAACCACAATAAGAAATGGGAAAACAAAACTAAGATCTTTCAACTGTAACAAGCGGTCTTCGTCAGAGTAAAAACTGTTGGGTTTTTGGGTTCAGTTGGGTTTTTGACTCTGACAAAGACCGCTTGTTACGGTTGAAAGATCTTTGTCTTGTTTACCTATTTCTTATTGTGGATTGATCATTGATTGTTATTTCACGTGTTTATGTGAAATCCTTATATATATATATATATATATATATGTGTGTGTGTGTGTGTGTGTGTGTGTGTGTGCCTGTGTACTAATTTTGGTACCCTAAAAGATGGATCTCGCACTAAGAGTAGTTAAATCGTACTTAATGTGGAAATAAAGCATATATTGTTTTTGAAAAATATTCTTCTTGGGTAAAAGTTAATAAAATAAATTAAATAGAAAATTCATAACAACATATTTCATGTATATGACTTTTTTAGATCACAAATTATTTGAAATGATGTACTAATATGGTTAAGCAAATTTGTTAGTAATTATCATAATGTTTAAATCAGGAAATAGTTGTTTTCCTACTAGTTGTTTTCACTGGACCAACCCTTCAGCATCACATCCTTTGGTGTCTTCCTGATGATGAACACAACGTGTTCGAAACGCGTTGTTGCTGTTGTTGTTGAATAAAACTTCATTTGTGTGGATACTTTTGTTTGTTTATCCATTTTACTTTAGAATGAGTAAATAACATACACTTACGGATTGCACAACTAATAATATTAATAATTATTGAGATTAATAATTAAGATTTTTCAATAACTCAAAATCAGTTACAAAGTGGCTAAGATTTTGCAACTCACACAAGAAAAATCTAAGATTGTGGTCAAGGTTTCAGCCTTTAATCTTTATTCCTAAGGTATTCATCTGAATATTTAGTCTAAGGCTTTCCTATCTCTCGTATACGAAAAATCTTAAGATTGTAGTCAAGATTTCAGTCTTTAATCTTTAGACCTAAGGCATTCATCTGAATCTTTAGTCCAAGGCTTTCCCATCTCGCACACATGAAAAATCTAAGATTGTGGTCAAGATTTCAGTCTTTAATCTTTAGTCCTATGGCATTCATCTGAATCTTCAGTCTAAGGCTTTCCCATCTCTCATATATGAAAAATCTAAAATTGTAGTCGCTTTAGTCCTAAGGCATTCATCTGAATCTTCAGTCTAAGGCTTTCCCATCTCTCACATACGAGAGATTTCAGTTATTCATTGTTTTCATTTTTTTTTTTTTTTTAGGTATGGGAGCCAGTGAAAATGCCGTAGTGGCTGGAGCCAAGAAAAGGTCGAGGAAAGACTCTCCTTCAGGCGAAAGCGACCATTCCTCAGACGGGGAAAAGAAGCGCAAGAAAGCCCGTACTACCTTCACTGGCCGGCAGATCTTTGAACTTGAACGACAGTTCGAGATGAAAAAGTACCTTTCCTCATCAGAAAGAGCCGATATGGCCAAACTACTGTCCGTTACTGAAACCCAGGTAAAACTTACTTCCTTTCTACTCTAACATGCACGCCTTAATAACTAAATAATTACAAAACACCATTTATATTCACTGCACTTGATGCATTTCCTATAATATTAATCTTAAAATGAAAAAAACGACTACTCGTACATTATTGCATTCATATATATTTCTCATATATTTAAATAATAATACTTTTAGTATGATTACCATTGAAGCTGTTGAATAAAATAAATTTTAATGGTTTGATTTTTTTTTAATACAGTTTGGTAAAATAGTAGATTTTACGTAATAATATCCATAATGAGTTGTTTGACAACAAACTCAGACTTTATAACTCTTTCTTTTCGTTCATTCCTTCTGTTCTTTCGTTTCTATCTGTCAATCGCATATTTACTATTGATAGTGTATGTACCCGTGTACAGACAGAATATCAAAAGAGAGAGAATATTAAAAAAAAAATATATATCGATCAAACAAAAGATTATCCAGATTATCAAACCATGAATATTTGATATATTTATATATATTTACTTATCTAAGCACAGCTGGCAAGAAAAATTGATGGATTTTTAAAAAAAATATATATATATCAAAGTTAGAGAAAGTTTCTCAGCATAGTTACCGCCTGCTTTAAGTAAGGTAACAATAAGAAGAAAGAGATGTCTTGTATTTCACGCTGTCTGACATTACTTGTCCTAGATTCAGAGAAGGAAAAACACGTTAGGCATTTCGTTTTCTTTCATTACATACTAGCATAATTAACATTCAAAATAGAATCTGGGTTTCACCTAGCTATTATACCATAGTTTAATATAAGTGTTTTGAATTTCGTTTGGTTTATTGGTTGATTTTGATCAGTATAGTTTTTTAAAATACCTCTTGTATGAGGCCTCGTTTTATATTTAGTTCCATTTAAAAAGAAAATTTAATAATTTATGTAGAATTTTTTTTTGGCCCTAAAAATTTCGTTTTTTTTGGTTAGGTTATGTTAGGTTGCAGTGACAATCAAATTACAGAAAAGACATAGTCCAAGATTATCCCTTCCTGATACTACACAATATAGAATAATCCACATTGGAAGTCCTACATTTTGGCTAACTCAAGTGTATTTAGAGTAGGGATCTTTAACGAGTACCTGACATCGTAAAGACTTAGTAATGATGTCTCAACGTCCTCTCTGATGGACGCTAAAGGTTATTAGGTAGGTCAAAATATTGCTCCCCGAGAAGTGGCGAAAGAGCTTTCACGTAAAAAAGGCATCAGTCTGTTTTGTTATTATAATCCGCGATATGGCTGAACAAGCTGGGAGCGCGATATAATACCAAAACAGGTCAAAATGTTAACCTCTCCTTGAAAATATAATAATTTTTTTTATTTTTACCTCTTATTAGTTTATATTTTGGTACTGTCAGTCGAGAACTTTTTTTTAACAAAAATCAATAAAAAATCAAATTTTTTTCTTATAAAATTTGCTATAATTTTCTCCAAATCTACCAAATCTTAAAAACTTTTCTCATCGTTTAAAAAACATTTAAATGATATCTCACAGGAAAGCAGTTGGAAAAATATTTGCTTGATCTATTAAAGAAAAAAAAAGAAGATATTTCAAATAATTCAATTTTAACTTTGAAGATAGATAAAAATATTAGCAAATATAGTTTAAAAAATATCGAGTGACTGTTGAGGGAAGGATTTTTCGACTATGAGAACTACAAAGGAGCGGCTAGAAGATTTCCTTACGTGTACAAAACTGAAACAGATAGGCAATCGTACTTAAAACCAATAGTTGACAATATTTAGTACGCTAGTCACCATTGATTTATTATTGCAGGCTATAAAACTAAATCTATCCTATAAAACCGGTTTTTCCCAGTTATTTTTTATTTTTTTTAACATCTTTATTTACAAATATACAACTACGCATATTCTGCGTAACAGACATATGTAGTAATAGATTACACAATAACATCGATGAGCATGAGGAAAGAATGAAACCCACTGGTTCAACTTCTCGCTTTGTTTTTTTTTTTAAAGTGTATTATTGTAATAGTAGATCCCCGGGCCATTTTCTCTTGAGTCGTCTTGGTGGGTTCTGGGAAGGTGAGGAGGAAGCAAGGATTCGTACAAATGGATTTGGGTGAGAGGAAAGGTTCTTGTGAAATGACTTATAACGATCAGAGACAAGGTTTTGGATGAATGGAATTTTTAGGTTTTTACGTAGGGTGTAGTTTTTGACGTAATACGGAGCATTTGTGATAGTGCGGAGGATTTTATATTGCAATGATTGTATTCTATGAATATTGGAAGGTTTTGCACACCCCATAGTTCAAGTCCGTAAATCCAGATCAGTCGGTGTAATGTTTTGACAGCAGTACTTTTTTCAATTATTTAAAATAACTTTCGATACATTTTCAAATATATTTTAATAGTTTTCTAATAGTTTTCTCTATTAATATAATCGTAATTCCACTCGACTTGTTTTTGCGTTTTACATTTATTGAAATGATACAAAAAAGTTTCTGAATTATTTTTTTTTTCATTTAAATATTTCATATAGGTCAAAACTGAGATTTTATCATTTCTTCAGTGTTGCCATCCTGATTTCGATGTAATACTAATTAATCTTTTTTTTTTTACAATATAATATGCAAGTCACTAAAAGATAACTTTATTCAAGTTTCTCTTTTCCTTTTCTTTTAAAGAATAAATCATTTGTAAATTCTATTAATACAAGGATATAGACTTGATGGAGTTATTAAAAAGAGAAGAAAAAAAAGAAGGTAAATAGCGGGTGGATGCTAGTTTGAAGTATGTTAGTGGGCTTGAATGGGGCAGAGTAGAAGAATGTTTTGTAAAGGAGGTCTTGGGTTGACTGGTCCTGTTGACCCTCGGTATCAAACAGCATAGCTTCGACTCAGCCACTCCTTTCGTGCTTGATTTACAATTACGTTTTCCTGGTCACATTTGCATATTTCACTTCTCTCTGTGTATAGAGTATAAAAGCAGACAACTTGATTTCTATAACAGTTCTATAACAGTCATTAAAGAGAGTTGCAACAGACTCAAAAATCATCGTTCCATACATTTTCAAATATATTTCAACAGTAATTGCCCCCGAAATTAATATCATTCAATTATGTAATAATTTGAATTAAATCTCAGTAAAAAACCGATTGCAAAATTGTTGATGGGGGAATTTCAAAAATTACTTGTTCACACATATCATAACTAACAACGAATTTCCAACACTTAGTACTCTTTTTCAGGTTTACATCTAAAACACTAGTTC
This sequence comes from Hermatobates lingyangjiaoensis, assembly GCA_026182355.1. NCBI lineage: Eukaryota > Metazoa > Arthropoda > Insecta > Hemiptera > Hermatobatidae > Hermatobates > Hermatobates lingyangjiaoensis. The sequence continues at coordinate 17,198 of JAPFBL010001185.1, read as the reverse complement.
AAAACGCGTTGTTAGTTTTAACATAAAGTTCTTTTTGTGTGGAGATGTAATTTTTGAAATTCCCCATGATGAGTAAGTACCACACTATAACAGATTGCACAAATGAATTATCAATGAGGTATTTTAATTTACCGCTAATATTAAAACTAACGACGCGTTTCGAACCGTTACTGTTCTTCTTCAGGTTTATATCGAAAACACTAAGTGTTCGAAACGAGTTGTTAGTTTTAACATAAAGTTCTTTTGTGTGGACATCATGAGTAAGTACTACACTCTTATACATCGCATAAATAATAAATTATCAACAATACCAGTAAATTATTTTAATTTACCGATAACTGTAAATTTATAAACATCGAAAATACTTCAACCAAGGCTGTAATTATAAAAAAATAATAACCAATACAATACTGTTAGCATATTCATAACTGTTTTTTTTTTCAACTTTTTAACCAAATTACTTAATATTCCTATTACAAATGTACAAATTAGTTTGATTAATATATAATTTGTTTTTAGCTCAAAAATCTTGAATGGTTAATAATATCAGTGAATTGCCCTTCATTTTGTGACGCTGACAAAACCCGTTTCTTGTTCAAATGATCTTGGCACCATTTCTCAATTTCTTATTGTCAGTTTTATTTCAGATGTTGATTGCGAAATCCTCTTATGAATATCTGTCTTCTGTTTTATTTAATTTTTTTTTTTTGTATGAACAATTATCGAATTTTTAAGAACATTCTAGAAGCTAAATAAAGTTGGTTTTTGATTCGATGTGTTCTGGTGTAGCTGGAAAAACCTTAAGGTTTTCGTTTAGGAGTTAATTTTGTAAGTCTAGAAAACTAAGTTTACACTTAATTTTATTATATTCCGTCATATGGTTCGTATCTGGAGATAGATTAGCCAAGTAGTAACGTGCTCACCTCTGGGCTGGTAGATCCAGGGTTCAATACCAACTATGACCCTCGATTTATTCACTCAGGAGATGAATAAATCAAGTATGTCCTCTCCAAGAGAGGATGTTAAGTCCTTTGTGTCAGGCACTCGTTAAAGATCTCTTCTCTATATACACTTTAGTAAGGTAAAATTTAGGACACTTAATATAAAATCAACCTTCATAGGATGGAATCAAAAAAGGGCCAATGATCAGCATATTTGTATTACCATGTGACACTGCCACTGCAACATAACCTAATCTATGGTTCATATCTCTTTCAAGTATATATATTCAGAAATGTAAGAATAAACAGCCGCTGTTTTAAAGCAAAAAGAATCATTAATATTCATGTTGTTATTGATTATATATATATATGATCAATCCACAATAAAAAATGAGAAAAAAGACTAGGATCTTTCAACCACAACAAGCGGACTTCCCCAAAGTGAAAAACCAACTCTGATGAAGACCGCTTGTTGTGCCTGATTGATCTTATTCTTTTTTCCCCCATTTCATATTGTCGTTTAGTCATTGTTTGTTATGTCAACTGTTTATGTGAAATCTCGTATGCAAAATCACAGTTAATCATGTGATGCGATGAATGAAGTCCAAACCACAACGAGAAAGAAATTATATATATATGGTATATATGAGTGTGTATGTGTGTGTGAGTGTGTGTTTCACAGTAAACCACCGACACAGAAAAAAAGAAACGAACACACTTACTGTCTCTAATTTTTGGTTGAACCGTCATCAGGAGAGTTGAGATAGGGACATCAAGCGCTCTTGTGAAGCGACGGTATATATGTAATATATATATATATATATATATATATATAGTTCAATATAGACAAAGAAACATAGAAAAATCAAAAGAACACACTTACAGTCTCTAATTTTTGGTTTGAACCGTCTTCAGGAGAGATAAGAGAGAAATTATCTCTCCTGAAGACGGTTCAAACCGAAAATTAGAGTCTATAAGTGTGTTCTTTTGATTTCTCTATTTTTCTTTGTCTATATTGAACTATATTTGTCCGTTTTGGATCGTATTTCCAATGAAAAAGTGTATATATATATATATATATATATTGAGAGAAAGAGAGAGAGTAATTAAATGAAACTATTTCACGAACTAAATAAACTAAATTTAGTGAAAGAACACTCATAAAATAGTCACAAAACTCACTACTATATTCAATCGATTTTGTTGACGTCAAACTATAGAATTGAGTTTTTGCAATCATTTTGATATGTGTTCAGGCAATTAATTTGATTATATATACATAATATATTATATACAGAATCAATAATAAAATGAATTCCAGTGATTTCTTTGATTCTAGAACAACGGTTCAATATATTAATTATCAACTGGAATAAGTAAATCGATTGATTAATCATTGTTAGAGACAGGATGTAAAAATATGCAATTTATCAAACGATTAAAAGGTAAGAACACGCAGAAACAACAAAAAAACTTACCTCAATATTTCAACCTTGTCGTCGTCAGGAGTTGGAAAAGAAAAACATGAGCTCTGCAAGGCAGATGTTAGCCAAGCGAACAAAGCTTATCTTCTTCTTCAACTCCTGATGATGACAAGGTCGAAATACTGAAGTTAGTTTTGTTGTTCTTCTTTTACTTTAATTGTTTGTTAAGTTGACTTAAAGAAATATTTATATATTTTAAATTATATGTAATTTTATATTGATAAAACTATCGACTGTGAAATAGAAACAAAATTAAAGTTTATCAGGACTCTTATTTGTAATTTGTAATTTCTTATTTGTAACTAGTTGTGCTTTTTGCGTATGTTTGATTACTCAATGATTGAATTATTTCTTATATTTCCTCTCTTTTGTAGGCCTATGAAAAAGGATTTAAATTAAAAAGCCGAAACGTTGGCAATGAGAGTTTTATTTGAACTGGAAGAATTAACAGAGTCTTGATAAACTTAAATTTTGTAATTATATATATAATATTTATCTCAAAAAATTATTAACTCATAATTAAATCTGATGTTATTATCAATGATATATATATATATATATATATATATATATATAAACTTTAAAAAATAGGAAAGAACACAAAAAGTCACTACAGAATTCACTTCGACATATCGACATCCGTCGTCATAGGGAAGAAGTGCAAAGTACTCGCGTTGAGAAGCAAACTGCTACTCAATATATATAGTTCAATATAAACAAAGAAACATAGAGAAATCAGAAGAACACACTTACAGTCTCTAATTTTCGGTTTGAACCGTCTTCAGGAGAGATAAGAGAGGGAAACCAAGCGCACTGGATCAGAGACGGTTGGAGACCAACCGTCTCCAACCGTCTCTGATCCAGTGCGCTTGGTTTCCCTCTCTTATCTCTCCTGAAGACGGTTCAAACCGAAAATTAGAGACTGTAAGTGTGTTCTTCTGATTTCTCTATGTTTCTTTGTTTATATTGAACTATATTTGTCCGTTTTGGATCGTATTTCCAACGAATAAAAGTGTAAATATATATATATATATATATATATATCACTTAACAAAACGAAACACGATCCAAACTGGACACAATATGAGTTCAAAATTCAAGAAGAGTAATACCGCCGGTTGGGGTGATTGCCGGGTTGGTAACTTGCCGTTGCGTTGCGTCTACAACGTGCTTGGTCTACCTTTCTCTTCTCTCCTGAAGACGGATTACCCGAAAAATTGAGTCTGTAGGTGTGTTTCCTTACTCTGTATGTTACTCTTCTTGAATTTTGAACTCATATATAATATATATATAATATATAATATATACATTTATTTTAAAACAATTTTTCTGTTTATAATTCGCTTTAAGATAATTATTTTTAAGACTATGTTGTAAAATGTGTTTCATAAAAAGAACCCTTCTGATATTACACAGTGCACCGCACCCCCTCCCCCTCTCATTTCGAATAATTATCAAATGAACTCTCGGGGGCTATGTTGTTCTGTTATTGAGCCATGAAAATGACAAAGAGGGTGAATGCAAAAGAAAAATGCCTTGTCTGATGTTTGCTCGACTGTGATTGGTGGAGGTTTTTAATAAGGAAGGGGGCTGAGGGAGGAGGAGGAGGAAGGGATGTGTTTAAGTGATTCAGAAGGGAGGGCTCGTTAGGGTCCGTGACTCAGAGCTCCACCCTTTTACCCTAATTGCAGACAACTCGCCTCGCCTGCCTCTCTTTATTATTATTTATTATTTCTGCTATTAGTGGTCCATCATTGCTCCCACTAATGTTTTCAACCTCTTAGAAATAAATTACCTCCCTACTGTCATTTTAAATAACCACAGTATCAACAAACATCTATTCTTCAAACATTAAGTATTACTCTTTTTAATTCTTTTTAAATCTAGTTATTTAATTCAAGTTAAGACACAGTTAAATATATTTACGATATAACTTATCTTTTTCCACTGTTATTGATCAAGTTGGTTATTCTTTTATTTAACAATTTTGTAAGTCTTATAGGCTCTATGGATTAGGGCTTTGATCAAGACTTCATCCAATTGGAACATATTTCATAAAGAAACTCAAAGAATACAGCAAGTCCTGGTTAACAACGGATACAGAAATAGGCAATTTGACACCATTGTGAAGAAATATTTGAACAATCTTAATAAAAGGTGTGAAGACAAGGAGAAACAAGAAGCAGGAAGACAAGGAGAGACACACACCATATTTTATCAAAATCAATATTCAAGTGCCTACAAAACGGACGAACGCATATTGAAAGAAATCATCAAGGCCAACACTGCATGCGTAAATACCCACGACAGACTGAAAATCAGCATATACTACAAGCATTTAAGTACAACTAATTTAATCTTAAAAAATAACCTTTCTGTGAAACCACAATTGCAGCGCACCAATGTAGTGTATAGATATCACTGCAAAATAGGAGACTGTGAACTCCTAAACTCCACTTACATTGGTGCAACAACCACAACTTTATCCAGACGCCTCACGATGCACCTAGCTGCAGGAGGACCTAAGACCACACAGAAAAGTTACATAAAGTGAAGCTGACCAGGGAAATGCTGACAAACAATACCGAAATACTATATCAAGAACGCGATCACAGCAGATTAGGTATTGTAGAGGCCCTGAATATTTTGGAAAAGAGACCCAGTATCAATAATCAAACTGCAAGTTTTGCAAACATATTGAAGTTGCACATGGGACAGTTCCAACCTCAACATATAGGAAATTCAACAAGGAATGAAGAAACTGAAGACACACCTGTGTGTGTATAACAGGAATTGCAACCTACCAGTTTAATTGTTTACCTTTATATTTTGTTAGTCGAGCGTTAAAATGTAGTTTTTGTTAAAAATGTTAAATAGTTTAAAATAGTATGTGTTCAAAAATCACCCAGTAGATGGTCGAAGAAGACCGAAACGTCGGTAAAAATAAAAAAATGGACAACAAAACCTATGGTGAGTTATTACATCTAGTTCCTAAAGAAATGAAAGTGAGACTTCGAGATTTGGAAAAGAAATCCAGAAAACTAATTAAGACAAAAGTGGGCAGAAAGTTTAATCTCACATGTATAAATGAAGGACTGTTCCCCAAATATACGAATATATATATATATATATATATATATATTACCAAGGAAACGATGATAAAAGGACAACAAACGTTTCAGAGTAAACTATAGGTACACAGTAAATAGAAAAACACACTTATAGTCTCTAATCTTTTGTTTAACCACCATCAGGAGAGAAGAGATGGGGACACCAAACACATTCGCAAAGTGACAGTTGGAGACCAACCGTATATATATGTATTTGTATAAATGTATATATATATATATAAGATATAGATATAAGATATATATAAGATACCTTATAAGATATAAGATATTATATAAGATATATATAAGAATATATTATATACAAAAAATACGAAAATAAATATCAAAAATTATTTTTCAAAAAGATAATTTGGAACCTGAAAACACTTAACATTTTTGGTGTTAAGAAAAAAACTGAACACAAGTTTTAAGGTTGCCATCGTAATATTATAATCCGTCGGCCCCAAGCCTGTATGATGTAAGTTATTTTTTAAAGATTCCTATTCAAAATACACTTGAGTTAGGCAAAATGTAGGACTCCCAATGTGGAATGTTCATTGCATGGTACCTATGGCTCGCTCCTCTTGTGGGACCACTGCAAAAACCTATGGTGGCCACTTCAAAAAAACTATAATGTTTGTTGCTACAATATAGTGACTATTGTTTGTCATATATTTTTACGTTTTAATTCTTACAAAAACATAATATACAATCAAGGGAGCCAGGTTAACGCACTGGCAATATGCTCACCTCAGGACTGGTAGATCAGGGGTTCGAAACCCACTCAGGCCCTCGATTTATTCACGTGAGCGGTGAATAAATCTCCGTATGTCGTCCCTCGGGAAGGTTACTAAGCCGTCGGGCCCGAGCCTCAACGATATGAAACAACTCGTTAAAAATCCCCTACTCTAAATACGCTTGAGTTAACCAAAATTTAGAATCTACATGTAGAATGCACGTTATATGGTACTGCAAAGGGGCAATATTCAGCCAATGTGTGTTCTCTTCTGATACCTAACCTCATGTAATGTTTGTTGCCAGAAAAGTAACATCATTTTGTTTAAACTTCTTACTATAAAGGTATTATATAATGACTGTTGAAGAAGGTTTGATTAACTTAAGTGCACGTAAGGAATAAAGTGGCCATCTTGATAGGATGAGAGCTCTTGAAGTTCAAAGGGCAATCTGGTTAAGTACTAGCAAAGAGAAAGGATCAGTTTCACTTTCAGGCAGGCAATCATTTCTGGTTCTCATTTGGCTCTTAAATATATGCCAGTAAACATCCTTAGTCATACTTTAAATATGCAAAGCAACAACGCGAAAGCAACATAAATGTGTAAATACTATTCGTTATACTTAAAAAGTCATGTTGGCACTACTGCGCAGCTTATTCAAAGGCTGAACTAAAGATTATATCTTACAGAGTTTATTACAATAATTTTGGACAATACACATAGCACATTGAACAATGTTATATGCATTTTTTTTTCTTTTTTCTCGAGTTTCAGTTGTTCTTCTTGTTTATATTCATTGGTGTCTCCACAACCATAACAAATAAAGAATTTACTATGGTAAATAAACATAACTTGAATTCCGCTTTTCATATAAGCATTATTACTATCCAGTATTGCAGCCTATTTATAGGAAAAATAAAAAAATATTTAAAAAAAATCTCTTTTTTTTGGATCTACCGCCCATAACCAATCTGTATTTATAAAATACAAAAGCTTGTCTGTCTGTCCTCTATAGAAATAAAACTGGAAACATTTAGATACAAAGAAACATATGGATCATGTATAACTTTTTTTGGAGGAAGTAACTACGGTATTTTGATATTGATCCATTTTTGGGATCTACCGAACACAAACTGTTTTGACTTTATATGTGTTCCTAAGCCTTTCGGCCATATAACTACCAAAAATCAAATCAGGCTGACCAGTTTAACGTACTGTCTTTTAACCACTTTAGATTACTCCAAAGTGCCCTAGGTGACCACGCGATACTACGTCGCGCATCAAGACTTACTTCTGCCGCACATAACCAAAGCACCGGGTCATAATCCACCACCTGGGCAAAGCCGGGTAGATCAGATAGTATTTACAATAATGCTAACAGATTTTATTGCAACGCTAATTAAAATTAATTACGCAATGTAACATTAAAACTATGATTTGACTGTTTATGCCTATTGCGTGCCAGTCAAGAGCCTGACCCAAAACATCTTCAACTCCTATTTGAAATGGAAAGTTGCACCCCCCCCCCCTCCCCCCAACTTCTCTTCGTGACACAAAAAGGTCGAAGGAGTTATAAGCCTAACGTGCAACAATTGGTCGGTAATAAAGGCGATATGGTTGTGGGACGCTAGTACTGCATTAAGTTAATGGCCAGACTGCCACGCGATCAGCTTTCCTCATTATCTCTCACTTACTCTCACCCACACTCTCTCTCACTCTCTCTCTCTCTCTCTCTTCTTCAGCAATCACTCTGAGCTTTAAACCTTTAAAGTCCCACTAATTCCCCTTTACACACCCATCTCACAAAGTTATTTATTAATTAATTAACTTTCATGATAACTAACATTTTAAAAGACTCCCGACATTGTCTTAAGCCAATAATTTTCAGTTTCTTATTGCCTCTTATTAAAATATCATAAATAAATATAAATATAGAGTAGATTTTACTAAACTTCATTCTAAGTAATGCTATTATTATTTGTTTTTTTTTTTAAGGAATTCCTGTTTGTAATTCTATCAGTATAGTTAGGATTCAAAGAGCAAATGGTATTGTCTGAAGAAAAGACGCGAACCTATAATCAAAGTAAAATCTTCATTTCATATTGATTCTTCCGTTCTTTAAGAATCAATTGATTGATTATTTAAGAATGCTTAATGTTTGTTCGTTAGCTACTTTAAAATTCTAATATGCTACTCCATATTTAACATTTTATTTCAGAACCAAATATTTTTCAAAAAAAAAATTTTAGCCTTCAATAGCATAAAAAATATAGAAATCAATGAATAATGTAAATAAATAAATGCAATCTATTCTCTTGACATATGTATAAAGATAAGTTGAAACATAGTAGTGGAATCAGTAGTATAATGCGAGGTATTTGTAAAAGGCCCTTCTTAAAACTACATACAGTCAACTTAAGAAAAGCAATGTTTAGAGCTCTTGCTGAGAAATCAATCCAGTAATGTAGTTTACCTACCAACCAGTCTCGATTTCATTCTATATATATTTCACTAATACATCAAACTAATATATATCTACTTTAAATATGCATATCTATATACATAAATTAATACAAATAAAAGAATACAGAAAATCACAACAGAGCTAACTTCGATATTTCGACATCTGTCGTCATCAGGAAGAAGTATGAAGTACTTGTGTTGAGAAGTAAACTGCATCTCACAAATAAATATATGGTATATTCTCAAAAAATTGTTCATGACCTTCTTCTACTCCTATTTTGTAGATTTTGTAGGAAGAAGTTCATTTATATATATATATATAATATATATATATATATATATATATATATATATATGTATGTATATATGAAAAACCACAATATGGAATTTGAAAAAAACCCCAAGATCTTTCAATCACATCAGTTGGGTTTATTACTCTGACGAAGACTGCTTGTTGTGGTAGAAAGATCTTAGTCTTTTTTTTTCCATTCCATATTGTAGTGTAATCATTGATTGTTATTTTACGAGTTTATGTGACATCTTGTTATAATTTATATATATATATATATATATATATATTGGATCGTCACGTTGGAACGTCAGTTTTGTATCAGGGACTTAAACAGTCGCTTAATATATATTGAAATGAAAAAGTATTATGTGTTTGGTTCATGGAGTGTAATATTAGGAACTTGCCTCCATAAAATTCAAAGACTCCCAAAGTTATCCACAGCGAAGGTGCGACCACAATGACTAGTACACATCTGACTAAGTGATTCTTTGATAAGATAACCACAAGATGGTCATAATTGTACAATTTTACTATCTTGAAAAAGTTGTACTATTGTACAATGATATACATATGTTGTACTATTATACAGTAACCACAGATGGTAATAATTGTACAATTTTACTATCTTGTAAACTTTGCACTATTTCTAACAGTGAAAATGTGTTCGATTATCTTTTATGTTATATGCCGTTATCACAAAGACGTATGACGATAAACTTTTCTATTTCAAATAGATGTCTTGAGGATCAGCTCAAAAGATTAACTATTCCTGGTTATAAACCGATGTTTCGGCATTCTCGAGGTTAAAACAAGGAATAAAAAGCACACTTACAGAAGTCTCAATATTTCGAACTGTTGTTCGTCATCAGGAGTAGACTAAAAGAGAGGACGAACAACAGTTCGTGATATTGAGAATTCTGTAAATTGTTTAAAACAATGTATTAAAAAAATAAGTATTATAAACAAATCTCTGAACAGAAATACATTTACAGAATATTAAAACAGAAAACAAAAAACAGAATAGTAACAAATACAAATAAAGTAAAGAAAACCAAATATAGATAGTTTTTTTTTTAGTATAAACAATATTTTTTAGTGTTGAGAATGCCGAACAAACTTCTGCGAAACCTCGGCTTATAACCAGGAGTAGTTAACATTTGGACCTACTTCTTCAAAGACTCTGTAGCAGTAGTAGGCAGCCCTTTAGGTTGCAGTGGCTGTCTCACAAGGGAACATACACATAGGCCAAACATTGGGCCCTTTGTGATATCACACAATAAAGATTGATTCTACATTGAGAGTCCTACATTTTGCCTAATTCAAGTATATTTAGAGTAGGTGGTCTTTAACGAGTCCCTGACATCGTGCAGACTCGGGACCGTCAGCTTAATGTCTTCTTCGAAGGTAGAAGTGTTCAGATTTATTCACCTCCCACGTGGTTTCTGGAGTTTCGAACCCCAGACCTACAAGTTTAGATGCGAATACTTTAACCACTGAGCTAACCTGGCCCCACCTTCAAAAGAACTTGTTTTGAATTGTATGAATCATTGGCAAAGAAGGTATATCAATATTGATAAGGTTTCTTGGATCTATCCCTGATGATATATCCTAGTAAATGTTGAGGGCAGCATTAATGTATCTTTGTCATGGATTGATTTTAAAGAAGGAATAAAAGGATAAGCGTGGGAGGGTGAAATGCAGACGTGGCTGGTTGGAGGAATGAAAGCCGGGCTGATAGGTTATTAATGCGAAGGTGACCTATTGAGCGGCTTATTGCACTCTGTCTAATCCCTTTTGCTCTTATTGATTACCCTTTGTGTCGGGGGGGGGGGGGCTTAGACCAAGGCTTTGTGGCTGTCGCAACATCAACTGGTCAGTCCACAGTCCATAGACCACACAGGATTCACTTGGATACCATTTTAACTTTAGAAAACCAAAAAGGTTTTCATAGTCTTAAACTACAGTATATTAATCATACAGTTACTCCTTATCTAAAATTTAATTAAAATTCAAAAGATATAAAAAAAATTGTCCATATTAAGTAGTTTTATTATCGAAATAACGCGTTTCAAAACAGATATTCTTCTTCAGGTGTACATGTGTATAATTAAAAGTGAGATTCCTGTTTCTGTTTTCTCAAAACAAGCAGATAAACCCTGAAGAAGAACACATGTTCGAAACGCGACACATGTTCGAAACATGATTTGATGATAAATTTTATGAGTGGGCTTTTTATATAACCTGATAGTGTAGCTTGAATTGTAACTGAAACTCTCTGTAATGATTCCTAATTTCATTCAAGTATTATTCTATACTCTATGAGAAGGTATATATATATATATAAAGATTTCACATAAACACGTGAAATAACAATCAATGATCAAACCACAATAAGAAATGGGAAAACAAGACTAAGATCTTTCAACCGAATTGAACCGATTGACTCTGACGAAGACCGCTTGTTATGGTTGAAAGATCTTAGTCTTGTTTTTCCATTTCTTATTGTGGTTTGATCATTGATATATATATATATATATATATAATATATATATATATATATATATATAACGATTCGAGATTAACAAAGAGCAACACACAAATAGGGAAACACACTTACAGACTCAAATTTTCGGGTAATCCGTCTTCAGGAGAAAAGAGAATGGGAGACCAAGCACGTTGTAGACGCAACGGCAAGTAAGTGGGTTACTTGCCGTTGCGTCTACAACGTGCTTGGTCTCCCATTCTCTTTTCTCCTGAAACGGATTACCCGAAAATTTGATCTGTAAGTGTGTTTCCCTACTTTGTGTGTTGCTCTTTGTTAATCTCGAACTCGTATTGTGTCCAGTTTGGATCGTAATTTCGTTTAATCATGAATATATATATATATATATATATATATATATATATATATATAAATATATATATGAGAATACGTTGACAGCAGGTCTTCTCTCAAACATATGTTGTTAAAATTTGCAGCAGCTTCTGCACTCCAACTTTAAGTGGTGCCTCGATCCTTCGGGCGATTTTTCTTTCTTCTGGCTGCAGTTGCCACAGCATCTGTCCTAGAGACATCTTCAATATTACAACGAGCTTTCGACCATAGGAACATTGGTCATCTTCAGGTAGAGCATCTTGTAGTAAACAGCTTAAATGCCAATCAGGTTGACTAATTCGAACCAATCAGAGCGCAGGGTTAAGGCTGCTGCTCTTTGGACCTCATGCTCGGCTCCAGGCTCCTGCTCGTCGGAATTACATACATGTCCTTGACCTGGAGGTTTATAGAGGGGTCCTTTCCTTTATGTACAGGCTTCCAATATTTGTAGCTTCTCCGCATTCTGTTCCGCCTGTATGATGGCAGTGCCCTGCACCAGCATCTCCCTCGTCAGCTGAGTGTTGTGTTTTTCCTGTGTATGTTTCTTGGGGCTCCGCAGTCAAATGAAGAGTTAGCCTCCTAGAGCTAGTCTAGAGCTAACTCTTCATTTGACTGCGGAGCCCCCAAGAAACATACACAGGAAAAACACAACACTCAGCTGACGAGAGATGCTGGTGCAGGCACTGCCATCATACAGGCGACAGAAAGCGGAGAAGCTACAAAATATTGGAAGCCCTGTACATAAAGGAAAGGAACCCCTCTATAAACTCCAGGTCAAGGACATGTATGTAATTCCGACGAGCAGGAGCCTGGAGCCGAGCATGAGGTCCAATCAGAGCAGCAGCCTTAACCTGCGCTCTGATTGGTTCGAATTAGTCAACCTGATTGGCATTTAAGCTGTTTACTACAAGGCATGCTCTACCTGAAGATGACCAATGTTCCATGGTCGAAAGCTCGTGTAATATTGAAGATGTCTCTAGACAGATGCTGTGGCAACTGCAGCCAGAAGAAAGAAAAATCGCCCGAAGGATGAGGCCACCAGCTTAAAGTTAGTGAGTGCAGAAGCTGCTGCAAATTTAACAATATATATATATATATATATATAATATATATAAATAATCAAACCACAATATAAAATGGAAAACAAGGCCAAGATCTTTGAACTGTAAGAAGCGGTCTTCATCAAAAAACAATGGACGTTTGTCATATCTACTTTACATTCATCATAAAAAATCTGAGGATGTCTTAAAATAAAGGCGAAACGGCGAAAAGGTGATTCCATATATTAACCCTAACCAAATTCCAAGAAGAAGAAAAAGTGTTATTAGTAATTGTGGTCAAGAAAACAATACTTTATTAATACATATATATAAAAAAGTATTTACTTTTAAAAATTATAAAGATTAGTTAACTATGAATGTTGATTTGAAATGTAAAATGAAAAAATATTTATTGCACGCAAAACATTTATATAAATTTAGTTTTATCATTTTTTAATTTAGTTTTTGTCGTAGTCATTTAAAGCGCATTACTTAGGTGTATCATTGACAGACCTGTAGCTATTGTTGTTACGGTTTTTAATAAGTGATAAATTAAAAATCATCCGCGCAACCCTGAAAGAGGATAAACATGGCCTCCATAATTGCTTGTTAAAGATTTAATTATATAATTGAAGTAATTAAGGATAATTAAGGCCCTAGATGCATTGTCGGGTCTGTAATGTGACACACCCATAGCCAGACTGACTGGCTAATAACAATGACTAGTTTATGATTTGGATGTTGAACAAATATTCCTTTACTATCTGGTATATGAACCATAGGGTTGCCAAATAAACTATTTTTCAGCTAAATGTAAACAAATTTATCTCCATCTAGCCAGTCAGTTATCTCATCTAACCAATAGACAAAAATTCAGCCAATAACTGACTACTGTTGGTCTTCTGTTTTATAAGTGTGCCGTCTTATTTGATTTTTTACACCCACTTTTAAGTATGGTGAGTAACATTACAATTTCCAATGGTCAGGTGTAGGCTAACAGGTAGCGTATGTGGCTTCTGTACTGAAGGGTATAGGTTCGAATCTTAACCTGGACTAGATTTTTCATCTGAGTGATGTCTTATGAACGATATTCCTCAGAATGGTTTGTAAGGCTTAATTTATCACCCTTGAGATTGTACGATATCAGGCCGAATGTATTCATAAAAGATCCCCCTAGTTTAATCAACATAGATCAGTGCTTCTCAAACGGTGCGCCCAGGCGTACTGGTGCGCCCTGGAAGGTAGCCAGGTGCGCCCCAAGATAACGGAAGATTAAGTTGATATAACACATTTATATATTTTAGTTTTTGCATCATTTTAATTTATTTGAGAAAACACCAAGTACATATGTGGTTTTCAAGTCTGAGTCAAGTCTCGGCCACTTCATATTTTGAACTGGAAGGTAAATTTCTTTAATCTTTAAGCATCAATGGATAATACTTCCTCTTTGCCTTTACTAACCCTCCCTCCCTCCCTCTCATTCTCTCTGTCTCTCTCTTTCTTTCTTTTTCTTAAAAAAAAAACTATACATTTTAATTTCCAATCATTTTCCTGTTATCAAATCTCAGGACTAAATTTTCTATATTAAAATCAGTGATGTGCCCCAAAGTTTTTGGTTTGGTTTCATAGGTGCGCCCCAAAGTTTTGGTTTGGTTTCATAGGTGCGCCCAGAACTAAAAAAGTTTAAGTAACACTGACATAGATTCTAATCACAAATAAAAGTTATGGGTTACCATTTAATACATTCTGCTTAGGTAAGCCTTCTTAAAGTGAATAATAATTTATTCAGTTCATTCTTATATCCCTAAGACTGAGAGATCCGGAAGCACTTTATGAGAGTCAAAATGTTCGGCAGTTTCCCAGAGGTCCCTGTGTCCGTTTAATTAATACTCACCTAAATGTTTTCCTTCTCAATGAATATTTATTAAAACTTTTTCTCAACCCGTTAACCTGACTCTATTTCTTGATTAATAAAGATTAAAAGCATTATTTAAACTTCCTAATGAGTTCTACTTTCTTCAAGCAGTAATTCAAAAAGCTTACTTTAACTAGTGAAACATTTTATTTATGTGTAATGAATTGTTTTTAGCCTTAAAATTCCAAAAAAATTTTGACAAATCATCGGAGTATAAACCGACCTGTAATTCCTTAAGACAAAATCCTCAAGAAATCAATCTTTGAACTTCATATATATATATAACAGATTCAATAATATATCGACCGTTTGATATAATAGGTGTGTTCTCTAATCGGGGTTCGGTCAATTTTCCAGGATAAAAATCAATATGTTATATATATTTGGGTTTATATTAGAAGAAATATGGGTTTTTATGAGGATATAAGAAGAGTGTATGGAGAAGATGCCTATGAAAAAGGTTTTAAATAAAACCGAAACGTTGGCAACGAGAGTTTGATATTTTATCCTGGAAAATTGACCGAACCCCGATTAGACAACACACCTCTCTCTCTCTCTCTCTCTCTCTTTATATATATATATATATATATATATATAAACTAGAATTTAAAAAGAACACATAGAAAGGAAACCACTGAACTCACTACTATATTTCGATGTCCTCGTCTTCAGGAAAAGAAGTGAATCGCTCCAAAGGCTGATAACGACTCATATATAATATATATAGTATTGGAAACGGTCCTTCATTTAAACATATATTGTTAAATAACGCTCCATATTTGGCTTGTATCTGTTTCTTACATAATTTCTCCAGTTTCCGGAATTCCTTCCTCGCCTCTTCATTAAAGCTATAAAGCTCATCACCAATATTCCTAGTCGACATGTTTCGAATTGTACCACATTCATCATGAGGACAATTATGAGAATAATAGTAGGGTTGTCAATTTATATATATATATATATATATATATATATATATATATATATATATAATGATCAAACCACAATAAGAAATGGGAAACCAGACTAAGATCTTTCAACCGTAACAAGCTGTCTTCGTCAAAGTCAAAAACCCAACTGAACACTAGATGCAGAAACATCTGGTGAGAGTTGGAAGAGTGGAAAGAAGAGTGGTATTTTAAAAGGGTGAAAGCACAGGAAAGGACTAATGTCCAGAAAGGGATGTTTGGGGAAACAAAGGAGTACAGTAAGAAAAAGTAAAAAACCATCCGCTAGCTGTCAACCCTCTTTGAAGAAGCTATTGCCCTCGTGACGAAATTATTAATTATTTGATCATTGATTGTTATTTCACTTTATAAATCTTTATATATATATAGGTGGATTAGTATTGGAATGTTCACAGGACATCGCCCTTTGATCAGGGAGTCCAACCACCCTACCTTAATCCCCATAATGCTCCCTGATCCCTTAAGTATTTTAAAAGGTGTAAAACACAGTAAAAGGACAATGGTCCCAGGAAATCTTTGGTTTCAGTTGGTATTTGACTCTGACGAAGACTGCTTGTTACTATTGGAAGATCCTAGTCTTTTTTCTTATTTCTTATTGTAGTTTGGATGTTTGATTCTTATTTCACGTGTTTATTTTGAAATCTTGTTATCAATATTAGATTATATTTTTAGCCTATTAAAACTTCAATTAAAAATTATAATAAACGAATAATTTTTTTTTATAGATTTATTATCCTTTTTTTTTTTTAAAAAAAAAGCGTAATTTGATTTGTTTAGTAGAGTAGCTGAGAGGTTTACTTGTTAGATGCACTTGTGCCATTGGTTATTTAAGAGGCAGATGAAAACTTGTATAAGATATGCAGATGCTTACAGGCAGTCGGTTCATCTTTCAATCCCCCAACTGTTCAATAATGCATGTATTCCTTACGTTACTCCCTCTGAATCGTTCATCTCTTTGACTCTCAGTGATACCTCCCGCAGTCCCCTTAACAGACTTGGCTATCTCCTTAGATGATAGTTTGACTCGTGCCCCAATCTTTAGACTCAAGACTCAAAACATCAAACCGATTACATTCTTTGTATCACTTTTAGAATTTTATATAAACTTCTTAAATCAGGAAATACTCGTAGCAACACATGTAAAAAATACAATACTGTCTTTTTTGTAATTTTTATATACTCGGACCCTAATAGAACACATAATACAACTAAATTGAAAACATTACCATACATTCAACTTGTGACTCATAAAATACCACTACATGATCGAATTGCCTTAAACCCATCTCACAATTTCAGCCTGTCATTTATACATCTGAATAAATCAATTCATTTGTATTTATTTTACGCATTTATTGAAATTTCTACAATATGTA